>CM050166.1:409586187-409836187 GCA_027410445.1 Discoglossus pictus | reverse complement strand
TTTGGCTCACTGAAGGCTAAGATGACTATTTCCTATGAAGAAAACTGCCACTGGAATACTTTAAAGGGACTCTGAAGTTACCATGAGCGCTCTGTTTCAACAGATAAAGATGAAAAAGTGCTATTTTTTTTAAATTTCTGCTAAATGAACTGCATTGTGGGATTTTAAAGTTAATATACCTGCGTATCTCTTTACTTTTATGTACTTTATTTTATTAAGACATCCTTAAAAATCTCTGTTTTTTAGGCCTAAAATTTTACAAATAGTTCCTAACTGGTTTCTCCACCCTCCAGCTCATGAAGATCATGCAGTGAATGTGATGCAAGTTCAGGAAGACCATGCAGTGAATGTAATGGAATACAAATAATATCAGCAATGCACAATATTCTCTTGTGGCCAAGTGATTAGGATTTGGTGTTTTCACCGCTGTGATCTGGGTTCGATTCCAGTCAATGAAGCAAGAGTCCCACACCACCCTGAAGCCAAGTAGGGTCGGGCCTGGTCAGGACTTGGTTGGGAGACCATCTAGAATAACTAGTATGCTGTGGCCCACTGGAGAAGGAACTGACAACCCACTCCAGTATCTCTGCCATGAATACCAAGTGGATCAGTATGGTGTTTAGCGGTCCATGAGGTCAAGAAGAGTCAGACATGACTGAGTGATGCAAATGCATACACACCATATTAATAAGTGAGTGTATCCATAGGTTAAACTATTTAACCAGTAGGTAGTAACTCTGACATATATTATTTGTGAGTGTTGCCTGTGTTAGATTTAGTATTATATGTTCAGTGTTTAACCTTATCTAAATACTTCTGTAAGATGCCATGTTTTTTATTTGTGTTTGCAAAAAATACAAGAAGATGCACCCCAAGTATAAGTGGCTACGGTTTATGTGTACAGTCGAGTGTGGGCTGATGTTTTAAACCACACTGTGGTCAAATATTATCTATATTGCTTTTTGAATAGCTAAATATGATAATGGGCAAATGTTTTTTAAAAGCAAAAAAAAAACTGATTAATATTATTATTATTATTTCTTTGTAATGCGCCAACATATTCCGTAGCGATATACATGGGTTACAATCACAGCAAAAACAATACTAACACATTACAAAAAATGGAGGGCCCTGTCTTTGAGCTAAAGCACCTTGCAAGAGTGAAAGCTCTCAAACTTACAATCTAAATACAACCTTTCTATTTTGCAACTATTATTTGTAATTATTCTATACATTGTGGCTCCATTTTGCTTTCTTCACTGTCGCAGCCTGGTATTTTATTAATATATTAATAATATTTTATTATAAGTGTGTGTGTGCTTTTAAACTAATGAACCTCCCTTTAGTCCTGCTGAGAGTACTGACAGATGCAACTGCCATATTCCCATTGTGCAGCCAGACACTACCTGTGTATTTAAAGTATCTTCCCACATCACGACATTTATTTGCTGAAGCCATACATAAAGAATACACCATGATTGCATATAAAACATAACACATTAGAAACTGTAATATTATTATTTAATTATTTTTGCATATTTTAAGTGTAAACATGTTTATTATATTAATATTTTAAAAGTAGACATGTTTAAAATTGCTTGAAACCTGCAAGAAAAAATATTTCTGTGCACAGATCATACAGTCATATGTTATTTCATTGGCTGAGACTACTGGTTAATAAATCCACCATAACATTTATACATGAAAAGCAGTTTATTCAGCAATAGGACCTTTGTTTAAAAAAAAGCAACTAACTGTGAAACATCCTGATTCAGATGCAACAGAGAAAACTTGGTGCATTATGTGCCCATTGTCATATACAAATAGGAAATAATATAAAGAAAAGACATAACAATTTAGAGCCTGGAGGATAATACATAAAATGGCCGGATTACTCATTGTTGTTCTTGGCTTAAACCCCTCCGAATTGCTGCAGTTCATAGACTGGCTACTAGGAGGTAACCACCTAGAACAAGAGAGTTACAACAGGAAAGGAACTTAAATGAACATAAAAGGCAAAAATGGGTTTGTGCATACCTTATGTACTCACTCGCAGGGGCTCCTCCACTTCACTGCCCAGGGGCTCCAAAGAGGTAGCTCTGGCCCTGTTTACATCCCATTAACCATGAGATCGGTTGCTGCTTATTTTATTCTCTTATAATTATAATACTTATATTATATTTTATTTTTTAGAATGGACGTATAAGTAGAATTATGACAATTTAAGGATTATAACAGTCCAATAAATTTAACTGAAATGAGAGGATTATATAAGATACACTTTTTTATAGTAATTAAAGATAGCTTCCGGTTTGCTACCTTGTCGTGGTGAAGGGGCTTGTGTCCCTCGATGAAGCTGTGAACTATACCATGTAGGGTCACCCAAAATGGGCAGGTCATAGCAGAGATGTCAGACAAATAGAGAAAGAACTGCAGACCCACTCCAGTATCTTTTCCAAGAAAACCATATGGATAAGCACAACACAGACAGATGTGCCCGGTGTGCCACTTCTATATGGTCACTGAGAGTCAGACACGACTAAAGGACTGAACAACAACAAATTCTAGCTTGTGTCATTGCTTGTCTTTTTAGATTTTAATAAAAAGCAGTTGACAATAAAAGAAAAACATGTATTCTCTACCATTTAAGAATGGTGCATATATTAGTTTATTTTATCTATGTCGTGTGTGTGTGTATTTCTATGTGTGAAGTATAAGAGACTGTGTTGTCAGTGTAAGAAATACAATTTTGGATCAATTAACAATTAATTAGCATATTGCAAATCAGAGGAGATCTAAAAAGGTTGAACTTGATGGGCTAAAAGTATTTTTTTTCCCCAACCTTAATTACTATATAACTATGTAACATATGCATGTATTTGATTATTTTCCTTACATTTCAATAAAAATATATATTTTTTTCTACCCATTTACTTACTAAATAACATTGAAATATGGTGATTATTTTTCTTAACATATATCTGCCTTATTTATTACATTTGAATGTCAGCGCAAAGCCACAATAATTATATTATTCTCTATTTCTTCCACATCTGTTGTATTATTTTATAGGCGCAAATGTAATTCCTTTATAAATTCAGGCCTAAAAAAATAACCGGTGAATTATCTGTGTTTATTTAAATTAAGATCAAAAGACTAAATCCCCCTTTGTGTTTCCCCTTTAACAGCCACCAACTTCCCAACCCTCCCCCTCAATTTAATTTCATTAAAACAGCGCATGAATATTTCTATTAAACCTAAAATGAAATATGAAGCCACTTAGACTTTGCCTGCACCAATCACCCAGATTTATGGCTTTTATTCGTCACATCAAGAGCTGGGAAAATGAATTTTCCTCACCCAGGAAGGAAATAAAATCCCAGCCTTGGTCATTTCCAGAAAGCTGTTAATTTGACCATGTGGTAATTACCTTCACAATTAACTAAAATACAAATCAACTTGACAAATTGGGCTAGTTTATATATTAATTAGCCGGATTAAATTTATTCATTATGAAAAGACAATTTAATAGGACCTTCTGTGTCTGTTTTATTGCAATAAATTATTGTTAGAAAATGGATGTAATAAAATATCTTAATATTTAAGGATATTGTATACGGGATACCAGGCCTTATTGACAATTTTACTTTCCAATTAGCAGTTTATTATAAGCGTACTTAAAGTATTAAGATAATTAGATCAAATTCCTATATCATAGTCAGTGTTTAGGTATTCAATCCCATCCCCTTTTGTCTTTACTACCCTTAGATTATAAGAGCAGGGCCCCAGTATGTATATACTTATCAGGGTTGTATTATATGCTCCCCCTTCTGGATCGCTACCATGTCATGGTAAAGGGGCTTGTGTACTTCAAAGAAGCTCAGCCATGCCATGTAGGGTTACCCAAGATGGGCAGGTTATCTGGAGAAGGAACTGGCAACCCAGTCCAGTATCTTTGCCAAGAAAACCATATGGATAAGCCCAATACAGACAGATGTGCTTGACGTGCGTATGCATACCAATATATATGCACTTATCAAGGTTGTGTTATATGTCCCCCCTTATGGATTGCTACTTGTCGTGGTAAAGGGGATTGTGTCCTTCAAAGAAGCTCAGCCATTCCATGTAGGGTCACCCAAGATGGGCAGGTCATCTGGAGAAATCGCTGAAGAAGGAACTGGCAACCCAGTCCAGTATCTTTGCCAAGAAAACCATATGCATAAGCACAATACAGACAGATGTGATTGTGCGTATGCATACCAATATATATGCACTTATCATGGTTGTGTTATATGTCCCCCCTTATGGATTGCTACTTGTTGTGTTGAAGGGGCTTGTGTACCTCTGTGAAGCTGTGAGTTACATCTTGTTGGGTCACCTAAGATGCGCAGGTCCACAGAAGAGAGGTCAGACAAATGGCGACCCACTGGAGAAAGAACTGGCAACCCACTGCAGTATCTTTGCCACGATAACCTTATGGATAAGCACAGCCAGAAACATATATATAGATACTCCTGGAGAGCTGAGGTCCATTGGGTCATGGAGAGTCAGACACAACTGAATGACTAAACAACAACAATTATATGTTCACTGTATCCTCTCTATTTACGACTCATGAATATGTTGGTCCTTTATATATAAATTATGATAATAACAGTAATACTAATAAATGGGAGATTGTAGAATTACTATAAATAAAGAAATATTTAAACATATTATAGAATACTAAGCTTCCATAAAGGTATCCACAAATTAACCCCTTCGCTACCCCCCTGGCAGTGAAAAGGCTTCTATTGTTGCTGATTTAATACATTGTCGATAGAATCAGTCTGCCCCATTTTCTCTTGTGATCTTTATAAATGTCCCTCTATTAAATTAGAAAATGATTCTCTCCTCGTTTAATTGTATTCTTTCCTTTCTTATTTCCAATTAATTAGTCCTATCGACGTTGCAGTATTTTAAATGACTGGAGTCCGTTTGCTGTTAAAATATATGGGTCATCCGCAGCGCGCAGTTTTATATCGCACAGAACCGGATAATGTGTCTTTTAACGACTCCTTCTTCATTGTATCCACGTGCTGTGGCTGAGAAGGTGACGATTGGCAAGTGTTAAAGGCGCCATGTGGAACAGCTTCATTTTATTATTGTTAAAGTTAATTTTTTTCACTGTTATGGCAGACAAGGAGTTAAAGTAGCACAGCAAAAATTTTAAGTTTACGTAAAAATATAATTACAATTATTATTATTTTTTTTTTAATCCAACTGGAATGGATTTGTATAGTTGAGAATGAAGGATAGTTAGTTTAAGCATAAATTACCTGAAAAGGTCCTCCTATTCTCTGTCTGGGACCATTACTTAATTCTTACATGGGGCAATAAGGAAGAGAAGCATACCCAGTTGGCTAAATAATAATTGTAAAACATACTTTTAATTGTTATAGCTGTATAATTTTATACCAATGGGAATGGACTTCTTCATTATCACTCTCCATTGTGAGAAATAATTAATGGCCCTGTTAAAGAGAAGGGGACCTTTTCAGATATTTATGTTTGAAGGACCATTGTGGTCACATTTCTTCTATATGATCTTTTCATTAAAGGTATATTAAAGTTTTATGGATTATGAATGCACCTGGTAGAGGAGAATTAGTAGTGTATGCAAACTGTTTCTGCATGAAATAATCCCAAAATAAAAAATAATAAATTTAACCTGTGGTCTGCAAATTCTTCAGTTTTCTTCACTTAATTTTAAGCAGGAATGCCGCTTTAAAATATTAGCTAAATTAGCATAAAATTCATAATTCATTTTGGCCAATCACAGACAACTATAACATTGTTTCAATGCCTGGGAAGTCAGTCTGTGCAGCAAAGCAACATGGGATATGTAGCCTTTTTTTCAACCTCCACAAGGAAACAAGGAGGAGCTTAGAAATTGCTATGTCGATTTCTGCATTGCGCTGCTAATGGTTAGAAGCTTAATATAGGGTTAAAACTGTACTTGAATGCAGTGTTTCTATTGGTAGATACCAAGGCCCTCATTCAATTGCAATTTGGCCAATTGAATAGGGCTCTAAATAAGCACATATTAAAGAAGTTTTTAGTTAGTAAGCAACTATCAAAAAGCAAGGTTTTCACCAACTAAAAACTTCTTTAAAAGTTTTATGCTATGTGCTTATTTAGAGCCATATTCAATTGTCCAAAGCGCAATAGAATGAGGTCCCAAATGCTTATTCAGGTAGTTCTGGGGGTATGGAAACTAATTAAACAAATAAAATAAATCTGTATGTGTATATAATGACTCAATGTAATGTGTGTTTCTGATATAAGCAGCATGTGCTAGATTAGAAAAAGTTAAATAAATGAAACTTCCCTACACCTCTAACTAAATATGATAAAGTTCAGAAACCATACATATTGCAACTTTTATATAAATGAGTATTTCTTGCAGGCTTCCATTTTGTTTTCTTGCCTGCTGTTGCCTATTGCTTTCTCAGGAGGGTGTGTCCTATTTAACAAATGATCATACCTTTAGTGCTGCTGAGTGCACTGGCAGATGTAATTGCAACATTGCTATTGTGCAGATCCAAACCTGCTGAAACAAAAGGGCAGATTTGCTCAATATACATATAAAAGGTAATACATTTATAAACATACTTATACTATTTGGATTAATTGGAGCCTTTTAGTTGTTATTTTCCAGAGTGGACACGAATGTACCATATGATTGGGATCCAAACAAATTTTGGTTTTATAGAAACATATGGGGAACACCGAACAAGTAAGTAAAATTATCCTGCAGAGATAGTGAGCAAATGACTTAGACCAGTGGTTCCCAAACCTTTCCTCAAAATCCCAGATAGGCCTGGATTTAGAGATAATTTTTGGAGGCACTGTGAGGCTCCAATACTTTTTTAAATGTTGTTAAATCATCTGTTTCAACACAGTGTTAAATCCAAATACTGGTTCCTTGAGGAGAGATTTGGTAACCACTGTCTTAGACTAGATTTCATATCTACCCTGTGAGACAACAAATACAAAATAATATTATGGGTGAAAAGAAGGGGAGAGAAGAAAAGAGGGTGTGGGAAAAAGAAAAAAAGTGATAAAGGAGAGAATGTACATTGGGGGCAATCAGAAGGAAAGAGATTAGATATGGAGTGCAATAAGCATGGTGCAGGCATCAATTTATTAAGAGATGTCAAAAAGAACCTGGATGAAACAGAAATTCCTTGACCTGACACTCTTTGATCTGGGCAACTGTAGGCCAAGGCCTTCATGTCCTTTCAATAATTTTTGAAGATGGTAACTGTAGCCTTGTCTTCAATAAAACCACCTTTTGTGCCAAATGTACCAAATATCTCCACCCACCTTTATTGTGTTCTCTACCATATGGTGCCTGAGAGGGTGAAGTTTTAAAGAGCTCTTGGAGTTCTATGTATTGGGCATACATGCCAACATTTGATATATCCAAGACTTGGTCAACTTTACTTTTAGCAAATTTCCGTACATTTCCATTCCAGTTTTCTTCAAACCTTCCAACTCTTTAATTTCCTTTCATATTCGTCAAATACTCCCCCCTATTTTAAAACATAACATAGAAACATTGATTTAAAGGCAGACAAAAAGCTCATCTAGACTACAAGAGGCTCATGTATTCTACCTGCTCCATCTAGTTAAAAAGTTTGACTTAAAGGGAGTGAGCTGGATTATGAATGCATCTGATAGAGGAGAATTAGTGTATGAAAACATGTCTTATATACAAAGTTCAGTTTACTTACAAAGTTATTTGCACAAAAATCCAGCTGTTCACACCCACAGTATGCTTACATAAGCCAGGTACACATAGGAAATACAGCAGGGTACATATTTTGACCTTTCTGGCTCTGAGCACAGGAAGTAACTGTTACAGTTCTTGTACTGAGCATGCCAGAAGCCACTGAGGTGAAGAATGATACAAAATATTAGCCTGATTCTGAATTTGAATGGTATGCTAATTCAGGTGGGATTTCTAGGGGCGTACATGATCAAATGCAAATGCCTAAGAACATAGGAAATTTTGCTAACTTCAAGGTAAGCTAATTAATGTATTTTGGGATATGTGCATGCAAAAAATGTTTTCATGCACTACTAATTCTACTATATCAGAGGCATTCATAATCCAACTCACTTACATATCCCTTTAATTAATCCTTAGGATAGCCTTATACTTAAACATGCTTACATTCCTTTACTGTGTTTGTCCCTACCACTTCCTCTGAAAGTTTGTTATATTTATCTATTATTTCTGTAAAGTAGTATTTTCATTATCCTTAAATCTTCCACCATCCAACTTCAAATCCAGACCTCTTGTTATTGCATTCCTCTTTACTGGAAGATATTTCCCTGATGAGCTTTACTAAATTATTTGATGTATTTGAAGGTTTCTATCATATCACCCCTCTCCCCTCTCTCCTAAACTATACCGATACTATATCGACCAGATCAGCGGCACACTCTCCATCTTGTTCGCATAAGCCCCTGAGGTGGAATCCAGCAAAACTGGTTATCTAGCTTTTGGCGGGCCACTTCTCATAGAGGAACATTACCCTGCAAGGTGATTTTTGTGTTCCCTCAACCCTTTGAGCACTGTAGGTGGTATTATTTTATTAAATGTATCATATGGGGCTTTAAGTCTGTTCCCCAATGTTTTTCTTTAAGTGCAATGAGGGAAAATCTTATCCTTGTATTGTACTAAAGAAGACAATTATTGTACCCCAGTTGGACACCATTTTAGCCAGAATGATTCCTCCATCCAAAACCTAAAAATCAAAATACTCAGAAGCAATTTTAAAAACATCCAAGAGAGAAAAGCATTTGAAATAAAGATGACTACATTCTTCAACACTAAAAATACAGGACTTAATGTGTTTTCTAACACATTATCACAATTTCTTGTGATTGGTTCTTATTTTACTATAACAGGCTTAGCACTCTTAGTGAGATGTTTGTGCCACAGGAAGAATAGTATGTGTATATATGTTTCCTATACTATGTTTCCTATACTATGTTGTGTTGAATCCCCCTCTATTTATTTACCTGATGATGTCAGATGCAGTCTCCACTCTCTCTGCATCGAGTTTACTTTCAAACTGAGGGTTCCATCTCATATCAGTATTGCTTCAGACTTGATAAAGAGAAGTCAACCCCCCGTACCGAAAGCTTGTCAATATAAATAAAGCGTTTGTCCATACAAAAGGAATCACAATATACTTCAATAGGACAAAAGAGGAGAAAAAAATGCCACCTCTGTCTTGCTTTTATGTATTTGTTTCTGTACTATAGACCACTTGTTTTGAATAGAAGGAACCTTTAATAATGATTAAAACATGATCCATTAAAAACATGATACAAAATATTGGACAACAGAAGCACTTTAAGGTCATGAAATGTTTCCTTATAAGTTTAGTTTTTTAAACCATGAACCATTGTAGTCAATGACCTTTGATTTTTTGTTTCCTTATATTGTACCCTCACCTCCACACTTGCGCTTCTATACTGTTCCCTACACAATAGCATTCAAGTGATAGTACCACTTATGCGTAGTACATACATGAATAATTATCATTGTAAATAAAAATATTTGAGCTTGGAAGTTGGGTATTTAAAGCAAGACTTATCAATACAGGGCCGTCTTCTCTATAACTCCTTATGTAGGGCCAATATTTACTCTCACGGTGGGGATAAAGAGGATATTGATGCCCAGTGGATAAATGATAATAGATACTCTATGTAATTATACCTACTTGTGCCAGATGGGCCTCAACTTCCATGTCAATTCTCACTGTAAGAGTAAAATAATGTCCATAAATAGAGTTAGGGAAAAGGAGGTCCTATATACCCAAGTCATACTTAAAATACCCAAATTTCAAGCTCAATTATCTAACGCATATGTATTTCAACGACATATGGAATATGTTGGCACGTTACAAATAAACCATAATAATATTAATAATAACTGAGACCTTCAGCTGTGTCCATTATAAACGGACATGGTCCCAGTGCAGTGCTGTGATCACAGTCATTTTTTGCATTTATGCCCAAACTAGTCTATAGCTGTGCAACAGTTAAACACTCTGCTTGCTTTTTCATCAGTATTTTATTGGAAACTAAATGAGAAATCATGTTATAAATGCAACTGCTCCCTGCAGCATTTGGCTGGTGCTGATGGCCTCGTTCTTGGACAACTAAAGCTCTGCCATTAAAGTACCTATTTTAGGCTTATTAACATTGTGACCTAAAGATGTCTACTCTAGGCATTGGGTATGGATTATATCATTCAATTGTCTCTTCTTACCATCAGTGTGTAGGAAGAGCAACTGAATTACTCATGCAATTGTAATGTCAGATTATTGCTGCTGGTAGCAGGTCTATGCAATGCTTCTGAGACATAGTCTATAATTGGCTAGTACATCTAGTAGTATAGACACATTGTGGGTGCTATCACTGTATTATACAGCACTGCAGGTCATCAAGGGATTTACTAAAGGGTTTTCCACTTTAAAAGCGAGCTTCACATAGTTTATTGCGGGTTATCGTGAATGGGGGTGTTTAATGGGCACGTTAAGGCGTGTTATGGGCGCCGGACTTTGGATACCCAATTTTTCTGAGTTTACTAAAGCCAAATCTTGCATTTAACTACTATTTCAAGCCTGCTATAGCAGTATATTTTATAGTTACATAAAATTATAATACCAATATTCAGCAATTAACATAGAACATAAGCGGCTAAATATAACTGGATAATTTTATCAACTCATGTAGTGTAAATTATCACTCTCATGGTTTATGGAAATAGTAAACCTTATTACAAATTATAGATTATTATTTATTTATATTTATTTATATGTATATATATATATATATATATATATATATAGTATATAAATGGTATACAAATAGTACATTTTTGTTCACATTTGAATGTCTAAAACAAGTTAAAAAAACTTGTTTCCTGCTCAGAATTCCAAGAAATACAGTTATTACACTGCACTCTGGGAAGCTGAGCAGGGACATGCAAATGTGCCCACAAAGTATATTTATATATGTATTTATATTTATATAGGATGTAACATAAATTATGTAAAAATAATTTTTATTTTTAATAATTTACTAAAATGTTTGCCAGTCTTACAATATAAAAAAGGTGAATAATGTATGGTGCTGATGAAAATGCACGGTCATGTTACCATTCCTGCTTTTATTGTTATATTATTATTATTATTATTATTATTATTATTATTATTACTAGGTACTTGCCCGTCAAAAAATAACGGGAGTAAAATTGTAAGCCTGGCAATGCTGTTTGCCACACAATGCGAGTATATGGCCCCTCTGAGGCACTTCGGCGCGCATAGTGAGCCCCTCCCTGAGCACCTTCGGCCTCTTCCCCCGTATACTTTACAGGCCCCGCGATGAGCGCCTTCGGCACTCATCTCGAGCCCCTCGGTGCTCATTGTGAGCCTCTCCCCCCCCCGGTGTAGTTTAGGGGCCTTGCGATGACTGTTACTACCTTGGGTTAAGAGGAAGGGCCTTGGGTGAAGTGTTACTGCCTTGGATTAAGTTTTACTGCCTTGCGTTAAGTGTTACTTCTTTGAGCTCGTTTTACATCCTCGTTTTACGTCCATCGACTCATTTTCGTTGTGTTTACGTTTTTCGGCGGCCATTTTTTTTCTCGCTTCGCGGATTTTCGTTTGGGAAAAAAATCAAAATATGGCTCAAATTAAGTTGCAACCTTGCTCACAGGCTCCCTGGCTCTCCCCCCGTGCTGTGTGTGAGTGTCTAAGTGAATTTGGGGCATATTTGTTGTTTTTAGCAGGTCTTTCGAGTTCCGTAGTTCGGGCGTTAAAGTCATAATTTTCCGAGGCCCACAGTCCATGTACGTGCTTCGGTTCCTGAGTACAACGGGCTGTAATTTTGTAAACCGCGCTATTTCCTACTGGCCTTGCGACAGCCTAAGTCATGCATGCCTCAACTGCTCGCTTTGCGAGGCTCGCAGTGCTTAGAATCCGGTGTCTATAGCGCTTTCCCCAAAGCACAAAACTTGCAGACTTACAATCTAACAGCCTTATTAAATTGCGATTCGGCAAACTTAATAGGGCTCTATATAAGCACGTAGCATATTTTTTTTACAGAAGTTTTTAGTTAGTGAACTTCTATCCAAAAGCAAGGTCTTCACTAACTAAAAGTCCTGTAGGCAGGGGTGAGAGGAGGTGATGGGAGAGGAGAAAAAAAGAAGAAGGTCATTAGCAGGGTGGGGAAATATTTGGAAATGAGAGCAGAGATATAAGGGGGTGCAGTCATTAATGACGTGATTCCAACCATTGTGTCTTTTCTAACCAATATTGCGCCATTGATGGTGCATGCACAGAATATGAACACCTCTGAATTTAGTATTGCACATTACATGCAATTGTGCCTGCTCCAAAAAATGACAACTGTTAAACTGTGCATGCTTGATCCTTAAAACATGGATGTGCGATTTTATTTGTGAAGTTAAATTGGGTAAATATAGGGGTGAATATATAATGCTACATTGCACATTACCGTGCATTGCCGCACTGTGGAGCTAATAATAAAACAAGAGATTTAGTAAAATGCATGTAGACACAATAAGGTATGATATATGCAGTATTAACAAGCGTCCTCTTAGTAAATCCCCTCCTGTCTGCATCCACTACAGGGAGCAGACCTTTGCAGCGACCATTTGGAATGTTTCATTGACTAGAAATAGAGCTTTTAAGCAGCTTTGAATAAAATTATATTTAAATATGCAAACATTTAGATTATTTTATTATTAAAAGCAGGGAACCCTCCAATCCCCTTTAAAGAACCACTGTACAATAAAAAAAAAAGCACGTATTCCTAAAAACTTTGAGCCTAAAACAGCAAAAAGTAAAATAAAATATTGAAATATTAAAAAATAAAATATTTAGTATTTAATTATGCAAAATAAATTTTGATGCCTCTGATGAACCTGAAGGCATCCATGATACTTGGGCAAGATTGTGTGTGTGATAGAGCATTGATTCCCAAAACTCTTCTCAAGAACTCCCAGGTAGGCCATAATACAAATTAAACACTATCAGCCTTATTAAATTGCAATTCGGCAAATTCTAAACGGCTCTATATAAGCACATAGCATATATTTTTTACAGAAGTTTTTAGTTAGTGATCTTCTATCCAAAAGCAAGGTCTTCACTAACTAAAAACTTCTGTAAAAATATATACTCTGTGCTTATATAGAGCCCTATTCAATTGGCCGAATCACAATTTAATAAGGCTGTAAATTACTTGTGTGGTGGCCCTTGAGGAGTGATTGAAAATAGCTGGGATAGAGAGATGTTTACATGTCTGGAGAGCAGGGCTTGCATTTATTGATGCAAGGTTGCCTTCTTCTGAACATATGCAGAAGAAGTCGCCTTATGTCAAAATCAGTCATGTCCAATTATCTAATAAATCCTCCTTACCGCTCACTCTCCCCCTCTTTCTCCACTGATACGCCACAAACACACCCTTCTCGGGAAGTGATGAAACAAAGATAAAATGGATTCTATACATAATCTTCAAAACATCAGATTTTTATATTGATGGCTTAAACGGTTGCTAATGTTGTTAGGTTATTATAAACTTCCCAAACAGGTATTGGGTTTCTTGAACTACAGTGAACATTTAACGTGTCATTTTATCTCTGGCTATGTCCAGATTGCTTCTCACTGAGATAGGAAATCAACGGGATAACCTTTTTTATGGCATGGAGAGTCAAGGGCCAAAGAGGGCAAGTGGCAAATAATACAGTTTGATTAATCCCCGCAAAATTCAGCTAATCAATTTGCTAACCTTCAGGTCAGGCCGAGTCATCTTTTGTGCTGGGCAGATTTGAGTGTAAGATGCAGAATGGATGGCTTCCCTTGGAAAAGATTAACCTTCCCTCTGTACCCACACACATTGCATTTAATTAGAGCAACAGGAGTGAGCTCCAGCAGGACTGACCCCTATCATATTAAGGTACAGAACAGGGGGCAAAGCTTAACCAATATTTGATATATATGTGCAACAAAGCAAACATAACTCAAAATATTGTACAGACCATTTAATTAAATGTCTGTTAAGGGATTCATATAAATTCTGGGTAACAAACCCCACGTAACATGAGGTTAAATTACACTTATTGAAGACACATTATTTTAATTAGATGAAAGCTAAAGGTCATTTGTTCCATATACATTTATTATGAGAATTTATTTATTTTGCCTAAAACAAAAGAAAATAATGATTCAAAGGATCTGGTCATTTATTTTTTTGTGTTTGGCTATAACTCTTCATGACAGCAAAACAGTAATAAGAATTATTTTAGGCATTGTTTTATAAAAATGAATGTAATGTATGGAAAATAAATGGTGCATGCAATATATTTGTAATGAGAACTATTTATGTAATGCTAATTGATAATACAGCAGCTTTGCACTATAAATATAATAGAATTATGTATATGTTACAGGCAAAGTGCAGAATCCAATTATTCTGTACATGGGCGCAGGAGCCCCCAGAAATCTGGGGGTATTAATTCAACTCTACTCCCAGGACAGAAACTTTTTTTGTTATTTCTTTGTTTAAATTCTGAATGTCCCTAGCCCCCCAATATCTATATGCTAACTTATTATGTATATACGTATATATATATATATATATATATATATATATATATATATATATATATATATATAATGTATATATATATATAAAATAAATTGTGGCTCTAAGCTTTTATAGGAAATACATACTCCTCCATAGCCTAAATCTGACAATGTGTGATTAAGTTTAATTTTTCTATTTTTTTGTGTCGCCTATTAATTTGATCTGGGAGGTTTGCCCCCCCCCCCCCATCCCCCAAGTTCCTACACCTTAAATCTGTACAATAACTAGGCAAAGTGTCAAATACTTTTCTTATTTCATACTTTACCTAGGCACTGTATAGAATATCTAACCATTCTACATATTGTCTAGACTGAGTTAGACAGTGTATAGAATACTTTTGTTTTTGTTCGTTTGCTATGACATTACATGTTATGATGTACTTTGTATTAATTACTTTGTTTTACAAAGATTATGAGATCCGTCTTTTGTCTTTTTTTTAAATTATTTTTCTAGTATTTACCTCTCAGTTTTATGTTAAATATCTAAAAAAATGCTGGAATTTATAGTGAGGTATAAGAAAATAGTATATAGTAGTTACTGATCTATCAAAAATAAGTTCTACTTTCTCACTTTAATGAGAGGTAGTAAACATAATTAAACATAATTAAATAAAATTAAACAATACAAAACAATTATAAACGTATGGTCCTAAACTTATAGGGCCTCATTCGAATGCGATTTGGCCAATTGAATAGGGCTCTATATAAGCACAGAGCATATTTTTTTACAGAAGTTTTTAGTTATTGAACTTCTATCCGAAAGCAAGGTCACTAACTAACTTATATTTTAGTTAGTGAAGACCTTGCTTTTCACTAACTAAAAACTTTTGTAAAAAAATATTCTTTGTGCTTATATACTGACGAGGCCCATAAAGGCCGAAACGCGTCTGGGGGTTTGCTGTTTCTCCTGTTCAGGGTAGATTTGCCTGGTATTTCGGGGCTGGGTCACTCTTTTGAGTGAGACCAGTCTGATATACTACAGGATATTTCTCCCTGTGAAGGGCACAAGTAAAATAAGTGCTCTCAGAGTAGATTATCGTGTCCATAGAACGAACCTATAAAGGTTGGTTCATTCTCTGATGAGCACTTCTGACTTTCTTAGTTATTTTGCTTATATAAAGCCCTATTCATTTGGCCAAATCGCATATAAATGAGGCCCATAGTGTTTCTTTTTACTTAACTGTCCCAGGTTCAGTTTGTCTTCTTTGTGTGCTTCCCCCAGTGGTCCTGGGCTCCACTCTCAAGCCCCTAAGTATCTACCACAAGTAGTAAAGAAAACTGCTAGATAATTGTAGGACGTAAGCCTGTGTATTCAAACCAGGACCCCCAAATATCCAGAACTGTTTGCATTGTATCTGCTAGAGAATGAGTTATTCTTTCATTAACTGCTATAAAATAAATTGTGGCTTTGTTCTCAATTAAATCTAGCTTATCCAGTTCTTGGCAATGTGGCTTTTTGTAACAAGGGTTAAGTAGTTAATAAGTTTATTTCGAGGGGTAGAAAGGGTAATAACAGGCATCCCCAAAAGACAAGTTTCTGCCTTTAAGTTAATGGAGGGGTGAAACAAATCAGATTGACTAAGATGGTTCCATATTTGTTTCAGTTTTGGGCAGTGCCACCAAATATGGGCAAAAGAGCCTATTGTCCGACTTCCGCTAAAACAGTTTATGTTTTCTGATTTCCTCTATTTAGCTAGTCTTACAGGGGTGAAGTAGGCACGATGGAGAACTTTAATGGAGGTCTCTAGAATGGAATAATTGAAAGTGTTAGACCAACATTTCTCCCAATCAGATTCCCAATCTATCATATACTTATCTTTTAAGATGTGAGAACAAAAACACGTATACAATGCATTTGTTTATTAATAAAAAGTATGTAAATCAGCAAAATAAAGTTGTTGTTTTTTTTAAATGAAAAGATACCAAGATGTTCTGTTGATTTAACATTATTAAACAACATAAGATAAACCTTTTAATAAAAAAGGAGTTCAGATGAGAATAAAATAAGTTATCTATGGGAAGGGGAATGATTAGATGAAAATAATTATATCAAGTGAATAAAGTGAACTTTGGCTTTGTTATTAGGTAATATTGTACCGTGGTGTGCATTTTTTCTCATAATGAAGTTAGCAGTTATCAAGTAAACTATTTCATCATTTTAATTACTTGAGACCAGGAAAGGTTTATTTTTTTTCCAATTAGAGGAAATATGTAGTTTAAGTACCACAATAGTAGATCACCCATAGAGTGTTTTTATTTTTTAATTAAATAAAAGTTATGTTTAACATTCTCTTGGTTTATTAATTATTGCTCATGTAAGCTTTTGGCGCTCATCGCAAGACCCGCATTAAGCACTCACCGAAGACGTTGTCTAACCCCCCACTTTCGTGCCTTGCGCTTGGTTTATTAATTATTGCTCATGTAAGCTTTTGGCGCTCATCACAAGACCCGCATTAAGCACTCACCGAAGACGTTGTCTAACCCGCCACTTTCGTGCCTTGCGCTGGGCGCCTTCGCCTCTTTCCACTCTGTCCCTCCTCTGTATCTTTCTCCTGTCTCTCTCTGCTAATGTCTTGTGTGCCTCGCAATGAGCGCCGTTGCTTTTATTTTGTAAGTCTTGCGGGCCTCGCGTTGATCGGCTAAGTGTCACGAGCTTTAGCCTCATTTTAAACCTTTTCAAAAAATCTGCCGCCATTTTTTTGTTGCTTAGCCGATTTTCGATCGCCCAAAAAACGCAAATTAAGCCTCAAATTAGCTTGCAACCCCACTCACAGACTCCATGCCTCCCCCCCTGTGCTGTGTGTGAGGTTGTAAGTCACTTTTTTAATCAATTGGCAGCCTAAGTCTTGCGGGCCTTGCGATGATAGCCGTAGTAACGCTCTACTGCGCTCATTGTGCATGAGCAAGCCCATAACATTTAACATTGCGTGACCATCATTCGTAATTACCACAACTATATATGTGATAGTAGAATCACTGCAACCTGGTTGAATATCCCATCTACTGGTGGCAGGAAACACGATAAGATTAAAATTCACTAGCGACTTGCCCGTCAAAAATGACGGGGCAATAAAATTGTAAGGCAGGTAGTGCTGTTTGCCACAGACATACATTTTTTTGGTGGTCTGAGATCCTTGGGCGCTCATTGCAAGGCTCTTTTTTATGAGAGGCGCTTTTGCTGTCATTGTAAGGTTATTTCTTTTTACTTATTACTTTTTGCGGTTATTGCAAGGCTGTCCCCTGGTCTAGTTTGTGTGCTATGAGCAGCGTCGGCGCTCATTGTGAGGCGTGCGTTGAATGTCTTTTGTGTTTATTCCAATATTTTTTTTTTCTTTTTATTTGTGTGTATGTACTTTTGTATGCTAATTAAATAATAAATAAATGAATAAATTAATATACTTTTCCTATTTGTAAGTAATATATGCAGGAAGCATTGTGCTGAAGAGCTGACAATCTGTTTTGATGTTCCTGCAGCATATAATGTAGGTTTGCAGTGTTGTGGAGCTGAGGTGTAAGTGTCAGCAATGTGTGCAGTGTGTAGTGTAAATAGGCTGCGTGCGTGAGGGGAAGCCGTTAGTGTAGCTGTGTACTTCCACATTGTGAAAGTTAGTGTTGTAAAATGGCGGCTAATATTCGTATTTTTTGTGTAATTCCGTATTTAGTGATTGCGCGTTAGATGTATTTTGTCAAAGTGCCGCTTGTGTGGGTGTTTGTAACCGCTTGTGAGGCGGCGTAGAGCCTCCACCTCCGAAAATGCGCCCCCTTGCTTTGCGAGGTCTCAAAGCGTGACAACAATTCATAGTTTGACAACTATTATATGTGATACCACACCTTTTCCCTCACACTGGCCTAGAAGCAGATTCCTTGCTTCAGGAAATGCAACAATAGCTCTCCAGAAATGTAAACGTCCGTCTCAAACACCAAGCTCCACCAATATATCATACATCCCTCCAGAGTCCTGCAGAGGCATCAGAAAATACTTTTTCTAATTAAAAACTAGTTATATAGCTTATTTCCTACTTCTTTACGCTCTTAGCAAGTTTTCCAACCTACATCATTGTGCAGTGGTGCTTTAAAATGTATTTGTGACATCTGTCCATTAAACAGCAGATCGCAGCGTTCTTGATACCAGTGCTGATATTGTAATCACTAATCCTACATGCAATGATGTCACTTGTACAGACTAATTTATATGCAGAGGTAAGAGAGGTGTTTTTCATTACATCATATACTGCTCAAGTTATATGTCAGCAACTAATAGTGCCCTAAATCAGCCATCACCCTTATATTTCATTCAAATCTAACAACTCCTGTTAACTCAGATTGAAATATAAACTATTACACAAGATGAATTACTGTAGATGTCAGCATATTTCATGAAAACGTTAGATCCAGCTTATTGTAATATTCATAATAATAATATTGTCCAGGTTAATATAAATAAATATGTGTGTGTGCGAATATATATATACTAGCGACTTGCCCGTCAAAAATGACGGCAATAAATTGAAGCCTGGCAATGGTGTTTGTCACACACTGCGAGCCTCTCCCCCCTCTACTTTATTGGCCTCGCGATGAGCGCCTTCAGCGCTAATCACGGGCCTCGCAATGAGCGCCTTCGGCGCTCATTGCGAGCCTCTCTACCCCTCTACTTGACGGGAGGGGCTCATTGCGAACCTCCTCCCCCTCTACTTTACTGGCCTTGCGATAAGCTCCTTCAGCGCTCATCTCGGGCCTTGCAATGAGTGGCTTTGGAACTCATTGTGAGCCTCTCCCGCCCTCTACTTCCTCTCCCTTCCCTCTGTCTCTTCCCCCCTCTCCCTCTCCTGTGTCTCTTCCCCCTCTCCCTCCCCTGTGTCTCTTTCCCCCCTCTCCCTTCCCTGTGTCTCTTTCCCCCCTCTCCCTCCCCTGTGTCTCTTTCCCCCCTCTCCCTTCCTTGTTTCTCCTTCCCCCTCTCCCTCTCCTGTGTCTCTTCCCCCTCTCCCACTCCTGTGTCTTTCTCCCTCCCCTGTGTCTCTTCACCCCGTCTCCCTCCCCTGTGTCTCTTCACCCCGTCTCCCTCCCCTGTGTCTCTGCCCCCCTCATCCCTCCCCTGTGTCTCTCCACCCCCTGACCCTCATCTCTTCCCCCCTCCGCTGTGTCTCCTCCCCATGTCTATTCCTCCCCTCCCTCCCGTTTCTCTTCCTCCCCTACCGTTTCTCTTCCTCCCCTCCTCTCCATCCCGTGTCTCTCTTCCCCCTCCTCTCCCTCCCCTGTGTTTCTCTTCCACCTCCTCTTCTCGCTCCCCTGTGCCTCTCTTCCCCCTTCCCTGTGTCTCTCTTCCCCCTCCTCTCCCTCCCCTGTATCTCACTTCCCCTGTGTCTCTCTTCCCCTCCCCTGTATCTCACTTCCCCTGTGTCTCTCTTCCCCCCCCCTCCTCTCATGTCTCTATTCCCCTGTCCCTCTCTTCCCATCCTCTGTATCTCACTTCCCCTTTGTCTCTCTTCCCCCCTCCTCTTGTGTCTCTATTCCCCTGTCCCTCTCTTCCCCTCCCCTGTGTCTCTCTTCCCCCCCTCCTCTCGTGTCTCTATTCCCCTGTCCCTCTCTTCCCCTCCCCTGTGTCTCTCTTCCCCCCCTCCTCTCGTGTCTCTATTCCCCTGTCCCTCTCTTCCCATCCTCTGTATCTCACTTCCCCTGTGTCTCTCTTCCCCCCTCCTCTTGTGTCTCTATTCCCCTGTCCCTCTCTTCCCCTCCCCTGTATCTCACTTCCCCTGTGTCTCTCTTCCCCACCTCCTCTCGTGTCTCTATTCCCCTGTCCCTCTCTTCCCCTCCCCTGTATCTCACTTCCCCTGTGTCTCTCTTCCCCCCCTCCTCTTGTGTCTCTATTCCCCTGTCCCTCTCTTCCCCTCCCCTGTGTCTCTCTTCCCCCCCTCCTCTCGTGTCTCTATTCCCCTGTCCCTCTCTTCCCCTCCCCTGTGTCTCTCTTCCCCCCCTCCTCTCGTGTCTCTATTCCCCTGTCCCTCTCTTCCCCTCCCCTGTGTCTCTCTTCCCCCCCTCCTCTCGTGTCTCTATTCCCCTGTCCCTCTCTTCCCATCCTCTGTATCTCACTTCCCCTGTGTCTCTCTTCCCCCCTCCTCTTGTGTCTCTATTCCCCTGTCCCTCTCTTCCCCTCCCCTGTATCTCACTTCCCCTGTGTCTCTCTTCCCCACCTCCTCTCGTGTCTCTATTCCCCTGTCCCTCTCTTCCCCTCCCCTGTATCTCACTTCCCCTGTGTCTCTCTTCCCCCCCTCCTCTTGTGTCTCTATTCCCCTGTCCCTCTCTTCCCCTCCCCTGTGTCTCTCTTCCCCCCCTCCTCTCGTGTCTCTATTCCCCTGTCCCTCTCTTCCCCTCCCCTGCATCTCACTTCCCCTGTGTCTCTCTTCCCCCCCTCCTCTTGTGTCTCTATTCCCCTGTCCCTCTCTTCCCCTCCCCTGTATCTCACTTCCCCTGTGTCTCTCTTCCCCCCCTCCTCTTGTGTCTCTATTCCCCTGTCCCTCTCTTCCCCTCCCCTGTGTCTCTCTTCCCCTGTGTCTCTCTTCCCCCCATCCTCTCGTGTCTCTATTCCCCTGTCCCTCTCTTCCCCTCCCCTGTATCTCACTTCCCCTGTGTCTCTCTTCCCCCCTACTCTTGTGTCTCTATTCCCCTGTCCCTTTCTTCCCCTCCCCTGTAGCTCACTTCCCCCCTCCTCTTGTGTCTCTATTCCCCTGTCCCTCTCTTCCCCTCCCCTGTGTCTCTCTTCCCCCCTCCTCTTGTGTCTCTATTCCCCTGTCCCTCTCTTCCCCTCCCCTGTGTCTCTCTTCCCCCCTCCTCTTGTGTCTCTATTCCCCTGTCCCTCTCTTCCCCTCCCCTGTGTCTCTCTTCCCCCCCTCCTCTCATGTCTCTATTCCCCTGTCCCTCTCTTCCCCTCCCCTGTATCTCACTTCCCCTGTGTCTCTCTTCCCCCCTCCTCTCGTGTCTCTATTCCCCTGTCCCTTTCTTCCCCTCCCCTGTATCTCACTTCCCCTGTGTCTCTCTTCCCCCCCTCCTCTCATGTCTCTATTCCCCTGTCCCTCTCTTCCCCTCCCCTGTGTCTCTCTTCCCCCCCTCCTCTCGTGTCTCTATTCCCCTGTCCCTCTCTTCCCCTCCCCTGTATCTCACTTCCCCTGTGTCTCTCTTCCCCCCTCCTCTCGTGTCTCTATTCCCCTGTCCCTCTCTTCCCCTCCCCTGTGTCTCTCTTCCCCCCTCCTCTTGTGTCTCTATTCCCCTGTCCCTCTCTTCCCCTCCCCTGTGTCTCTCTTCCCCCCTCCTCTTGTGTCTCTATTCCCCTGTCCCTCTCTTCCCCTCCCCTGTGTCTCTCTTCCCCCCCTCCTCTCGTGTCTCTATTCCCCTGTCCCTCTCTTCCCCTCCCCTGTATCTCACTTCCCCTGTGTCTCTCTTCCCCCCTCCTCTCGTGTCTCTATTCCCCTGTCCCTTTCTTCCCCTCCCTTGTATCTCACTTCCCCTGTGTCTCTCTTCCCCCCCTCCTCTCATGTCTCTATTCCCCTGTCCCTCTCTTCCCCTCCCCTGTGTCTCTCTTCCCCCCTCCTCTCGTGTCTCTATTCCCCTGTCCCTCTCTTCCCCCCTCCTCTCGTGTCTCTATTCCCCTGTCCCTCTCTTCCCCTCCCCTGTATCTCACTTCCCCTGTGTCTCTCTTCCCCCCTCCTCTCGTGTCTCTATTCCCCTGTCCCTCTCTTCCCCTCCCCTGTATCTCACTTCCCCTGTGTCTCTCTTCCCCCCATCCTCTCGTGTCTCTATTCCCCTGTCCCTCTCTTCCCCTCCCCTGTGTCTCTCTTCCCCCCCTCCTCTCGTGTCTCTATTCCCCTGTCCCTCTCTTCCCCTCCCCTGTGTCTCTCTTCCCCCCTCCTCTCGTGTCTCTATTCCCCTGTCCCTCTCTTCCCCTCCCCTGTATCTCACTTCCCCTGTGTCTCTCTTCCCCCCTCCTCTCGTGTCTCTATTCCCCTGTCCCTCTCTTCCCCTCCCCTGTATCTCACTTCCCCTGTGTCTCTCTTCCCCCCTCCTCTCGTGTCTCTATTCCCCTGTCCCTTTCTTCCCCTCCCCTGTATCTCACTTCCCCTGTGTCTCTATTCCCCCCCCCTCCTCTCATGTCTCTGTTCCCCTGTCCCTCTCGTCCCCTCCCCTGTATCTCACTTCCCCTGTGTCTCTCTTCCCCCCTCCTCTCGTGTCTCTATTCCCCTCCTCCTCTCCCTCATGTATCTATTCCCCTGCTTCTCCCCTCCTTGGCCCCGTGTCTCTCACCCTCACCTCATTGCGGTTGATGCGTGCGCGCGCGCTTATGTGTCGTCTTCGCGTGCGCGCGCACGCTTTGCCGGCCCGGCTACCCGCGCACGCGACGTCTTCGCGTGTGCGCGAGCGCGCACGCTTTGCCGGCTACCCGTGCACTCCTGCAGTAGGGGTGATGGGAGCAATGGTGAAACTGTGAGTTGTCGTCAGTTGCGGCCCTTCCTTTGCGAGGGCCGCAAAGCGTGACGACAACTCGCAGTTAGACAATTATAATATGTGATATACATATGTATATATATATATATTATATATATATATATATATATATATATATTGTATATATAAATATGTATATATATATATAATTTCATTTATAGTGGGCAAAAGAGCTATTGAAGCCTTCCACCGTACATAGTACAGTAAATAAAAAGTACATTTGTGTTCACATTTGAACGTCTAAAACAAGAATTTCGAGAAACACAGTACTTGCATTGCATTCTGGGATCCTGGGCAGGGACATGCAGATATGCCCACAAAGGCTTCACTCTTTAATCCAAATACCATTTCAAACATGGCAACATTTAAGGATATGTCTGCAGTATTATACAGTTTTAAGCAAAGCTCAGGATAGATTAAGTACAAGCCAGGAAACCTATCCAGCATTGTTCCTAGCTAGACTAGTAGTAGATTTTGTGGGGAGGTGGTATACCACAACAATAGATATATATTTAAATGTAAGTAGGAAAATACAAATTTTCCCCTGCCATCATAATGTTTAGATGTGTCTTTAGACACCAGTGAAAATCTCAATTTTGCCTAATTTGAGCTAATTTCATTAAAAGGCCACAAATGTAATTAAAACTGCTAAGCACTATTATGTAATGGTAAATCTTTTTAACTTGAAGCTACATTGACTATTTTATAATTGTTGTAAAATGCAGCATCACAAGATCCATTGAACTTATAGGCACATTCTCTCAGGTCTTGAATGGACCACAAATTATAAGCTGCCTCTAAATGCTCTTATTGTTTTTACTGCAATAATAAAATCCAAATTTTTCCACTTTGTGGTCAGAATGTCTAAAGTATGCAAATACATTTTTTTGATTGTAAGAAACACAGTATATTGCAATTTAAATAAAATATTTTTTTTATTAGCGACTTGCCCGTCAAAAATTACGGCAATAAAATTTGAAGGCTGGCAATGCTGTTTGCCACACGATGCAAAGCTGTCCCACCTCTAACTTGTGGGCCTCATGATGAGTGCCTTCGCTCATTGCGAGCCTCACCACCCTCTACTTTACGGGCCTCATGATGAGCACTGAAGTCTTTGCCGCTCATTGCAGGCCTCGGCCAACCAGCAACTTTCGTGCCCCGCAATGAGCGCCCACAGAATGCGAGCCTCCCCCCCTCTACTTTATTGGCCTTGCGATGAGCCCGTTACTTTGTGAGTCGTGTGCCCTCTACTTTATTGGCCTTGCGATGAGCCCGTTACTTTGTGAGTCGTGTGTCTCTTTGCCCCCTCTACCTCCCCTGTGTCTCTTTCCCTCCACTCCCTCCCCAGTGTCTCTTTGCCCCCTCTTCCTGCCCTGGGTTTTTTCCCCTTATCTACCTCCCCTGTTTCTCTCCCCCCCTCTCTCATCCCAGTGTCTCTTTCCCCACCACTCCCTCCTCTGTGTCTCTTTCCACCCTCTTCCCCCTCTCTCTCCCCTTCCTTATTCCATTTACAATTGATCAATTTCCCCAAGCCCGAAAGGGTCTTCCGATTTGCGGCCTTGAAAAAAAATCAAGGCTTTACGGCCGCCATTTTTTTACTTGCTTAGCTGTTTTCAAACTGCCCAAAAAACACCAAATGAATGACAAATTAGCTTTCAACCTCACTTACTGCCTCTCCCCCTGTGCTGTGTGGGAGGTTGTCAGTTCATTTTGTAATCAATTGGCGTCTTTTGGGGGCCTCTGAACGGCTTCCGAGTTACTGGGCTGAAAAAATGTCGGCCATTAAACCCGTAATCTTTTCAAAGTCTTGCAGGTCTTGCAAAGTGCCTTAGGAGCTCATTGAGACCCCCATCAAACCCATACCTTTTGGCCTTGCGATGAGCGCCTTTGGCGCTCATTGCGCATGCGCAAGGCTGTAATTTTTAACATTGCGTGACCAACACTCACAATTATGACAGCTATATATGTGATAATGTTAAAGAAATAATATAGCATCAAATATATTACTTATGTATATTTATAATTCTGTGGAACCTACCTTTCCTGCTGATCACCCTCCTGAGATGGAAAGAGATTTTGCGTATAGCGAAAGCTTCTAAATATTGCGGCAACTAAAACTGCCAGTGCTTTCAAGGTCCCTTAAAGCTCATTAGTTTACAAGAACACATCATTCCGAGCAAATAGTGGAAATAATCAACTGAGAAAAAAATTAAGAAACACAGTAAGGAATAGTTGTATTAATTGCTAAAAATGTAAAGATTGTCTTTATATCTTTATTTTTTTTTTTTTATTTATGGAGTTTTTGGTTCATTTGTATTCTGAAAACATTTTGCCCTTCATCAAGTTTAGTTATTCAAAAGACATTATATTAAAAAGTAAATGTCTGGTCCTTTAATTATTAAAATGCTATAGAAAAGATAGATAAAATGTACATCTATACTCATGATGACTGCCAAATTAATGACTATTGTATTGTTCCAAGGATCAGGAAGGTGGAAAAGAGATGTGGAAATTGTAAGGTTTCATATAATAAGCAATCCTTTAATACATCACTAAACCACAGTTCTTTTGGAAGAACATCTAGAAACAGAGCATTTGATTGCAAAATAAAAGCTACTTGGCCCATCCGATCTGTCCAATTTCCTTTGCAATAAAATGTTCTGCTTAAATTTATTATTCAATTTTAGCACAGACAATCTATTTGATTTAAATTATGATTTTAAACAATTACTGTTTTCACAAAAAAACGTTAATTAAAAAGGGGAGATGGTAACGCATATATTTTAATCACCAGTAACTAGCAGCAGGTAAAACAAAGGAACATGTTAAATTGATATATATATGTAAGTGAGTGGGTTATCATGACCATAGAACTAACCTATTAAGGTTAGTTCGTTCTTTGATTGAGCACCTCTGATTTTGTTGTTTTGTTCATGCAAATTACCCTTAGGGATTAATCTCCCTAAGAGGTATAAGGGACTCTAGACGTGAAACCCTTGCTCACTGTGCCTTAGGGAGTTATCAGCTGCATCTCACTGACGAGGCCCAAAGAAGGCCAAAACGCATGTCTGGGGTTTGCTGTTTCTCCTGTTCAGGGTAGAATTGCCTGGTATTTTGGGGCTGGATCACGCTAGTGAGTGAGACCAGACTGATATACTACAGGATATTTCTCCCTGTGGAGGGCATAAGTGAGCTAAAAGAGGTTGCTCTCAGAGTGGGTTATCATGTCCATAGAACTAACCGATTAAGGTTAGTTCGTTCTCTAAATGAGCACCTCTGACTTTGTTGTTTTATATATATACTAACGACTTGCCCATCAAAAAATTATGGCAATAAAATGAGAATGCAGAGAATGCTGTTTTGCACCCAATGCGAGTGTCTTCCCAGCTGCCATAAAGTTTTTTTTGTTTTTTTTTGTAAATTGGCCTTTTTTTTGTTTTTGTTTATTGTTATTACCTGTATTTTTCCATTTGTTATTTCATTTGTATGAAAAAGGACAACAATTATTTGACTAATAAGTCAATGTAGTTATTGTTATAACATGCCATTTATATCTTAATTCCACTCAGAAACCATACTTTTGTGAAATAGTAATTGTTTTTTATTGTAATGTATACATTAATATTTGAAGAAAGTGTAAACTTATTTTTAAACAATTTATAACTTTTTTTGCAATATTGAATCCAGATGAAGGCAAACATTAAAAACCCAAGTGAAAAAAATGAATTCCTTCCTGACCCCAGATACTGGCGATCGGCTTACTCCCTGGATCAATACTTTCTCTTTAATTATACATTAGTAGTCCCAAAAAATTAAATAATCGATTTCGATCACCAAAAATCACCAAATATACATCAAATTAACTTGCAACCTCGCTCACAGGATCCCTGGCTCACCCCTTGTGCTGTGTGTGAGTGTGTAAGGTATTTTTTTAAGTTTTTGTCATTTTTTTTGTGGTCTTTTGAGTTCGGAGGTTCGGCAGTTAAAGTTGTTAAGTATTGGGTGCTGTAAAGTATTGCGTGTCTCGCGCTGAGTCCAGATGACTTAATCCCTGCACTAAGCTCTTAAGTTCTAAGGCCTGCGGCGCTTATCGCGAGGCCTGCAATGAGCACCTTCAGCGCTCATTGAAGCCTAAGTCCTGTGTGCCTGAACTGCTCACCTCACTTCGCGAGGCTGGCAGCGCAATGAGCACCTTTGGTGCTCACCGCAGCCTAAGTCCTGGTTGCCTCAACTGCTTGCCTCGCTTTGTGAAGCTTGCAGTGCAATGAGCGCCTTGCAGCCTGTCTCGCGTGCCTTGCAGTTATGGCCCGTAACGGCTCACCTCGCTGTTGCAGGGCTTGCGGACGACAACGCGCAGTACGACAACTATATTAGTGATATATATATATATATTTTTATATGTATACACAATCATTATCTCTCTCTCTCTATATATATATATATATATATATATACAGTGGATATAAAAAGTCTACACAACCCTGTTAAAATGTCAGGTTTCTGTGCTGTAAAAAAATGAGACAAAGATAAATAATTTCAGAACTTTTTCACCTTTAATGTGACCTATAACCTGTACAACTCAATTGAAAAACAAACTGAAATCTTTCAGGTAGAGGGAAGAAAAAATATAAAAATAAAATAATATGGTTGCATAAGTATGCACACCCTTAAACTAATACTTTGTTGAAGCAGCTTTTGATTTTATTACAGCACTCAGTCTTTTTGGGTATGAGTCTATCAGCATGGAACATTTTGACTTGGCAAGATTTGCCCACTCTTCTTTGCAAAAACACTCCAAATCTGTCAGATTGTGAGGGCATCTCCTGTGCACAGCCCTCTTCAGGTCACCCCACAGATTTTCAATCGGATTCAGGTCTGGGCTCAGGACGGGCCATTCCAAAACTTTAATCTTCTTCTGGTGAAGCCATTCCTTTGTTGATTTGGATGTATGCTTTGGGTCGTTGTCATGCTGAAAGATGAAGTTCCTCTTCATGTTCAGCTTTCTAGCAGAAGCCTGAAGGTTTTGTGCCAATATTGACTGGCATTTGGAACAGTTCATAATTCCCTCTATCTTAACTAAGGCCCCAGTTCCAGCTGAAGAAAAACAGCCCCAAAGCATAATGCTGTCACCGCCATGCTTCACTGTGGGTATGGTGTTCTTTTGGTGATGTGCAGTGTTGTTTTTGCTAAACATATCTTTTGGAATTATGGCCAAAAAGTTCAACCTTGGTTTCATCAGACCATAACACCTTTTCTCACATGCTTTTGGGAGACTTCAGACTTGTTTTTGCAAAATGAGGCCTGGCTTGGATGTTTTTCTTTGTAAGAAAAGGCTTTCGTCTTGCCACTCTACCCCATAGCCCAGACATATGAAGAATACGGGAGATTGTTGTCACATGTACCACACAGCCAGTACTTGCCAGATATTCCTGCAGCTCCTTTAATGTTGCGGTAGGCCTCTTGGTAGCCTCTCAGACCAGTTTTCTTCTCGTCTTTTCATCAATTTTGGAGGGAGCTCCAGTTCTTGGTAATGTCACTGTTGTGCCATATTTTCTCCACTTGATGATGACTGTCTTCACTGTGTTCCATGGTATATCTAATGCCTTGGAAATTATTTTGTACCCTTCTCCTGACTGATACCTTTTAACAATGAGATCCCTCTGATGCTTTGGAAGCTTTCTGTGGACCATGGCTTTTGCTGTGGGATGCGACTAAGAAAATTTCAGGAAACACCAACTAGAGCAGCTGAACTTTATTTGGGGTTAATCAGAGGCACTTTAAATGATGGCAGGTGTATGCTGACTCCTATTTAACACGATTTGGAATGTGATTGCTTCATTCTGAACACAGCTACATCCCCAGTTATAAGAGGGTGTGCAGACTTATGCAACCACATTATTTTTCTTTTTTTTTTTTCTTCCCTCCACCTAAAATATTTCAGTTTGTTTTTCAATTGAGTTGTACAGTTTATAGGTCACATTAAAGGTGGAAAAAGTTCTGAAATTATTTATCTTTGTCTCATTTTTTTACAGCACAAAAACCTGACATTTTAACAGGGGTGTGTAGACTTTTTATATCCACTGTATATATACAGTAGACTCTCAGTTATCCGGCACCCATGCCGGATACATTTAGTTTCTGAATGCTTGAGAGTTACTATAAATGAAGCCAAGATTGGGTGCACATAGGATGCTCTACTAAGTATATTTATCAGTGAGGGCTGTTCTAGCAGCAGCAGCTTTCACTCATCACTTACACACAGGTACGTCTTCGCTGGAGGGTGCGGTGCTGACCCTGGGGAAATGTAACACCAAAACTGCCCTGGCTCTGTCACTCATGCCTGTCTGCTTCCAGGTAAAACTGAATTGCAGAGACATACAGTGGATGAAATCTAGGTGTCTGTAAGCATTTTGTGGCATGACGACCTGGCTCCTGGCATTTGTTGAGCCCTGTAAATTTTATTTTCTATTTAAAGTACAGTATCCACTTTTTTTTCTGGTTGCTTGAGAGTTCTGGTTAACTAAGAGTCTACTGTATATAAAAAAAATTACGTCCCATTAACCATTTTAACCATTTATTTTTATGGTTTATTTTTATTAAAAGAATAGACTCGTTCTTATCGCACCAGATACATTATCATGGCATTTGAGGATAATTATTTTTCTTTCTTCTGCGTGCAACTAAATTATTTTTGTGCTGTTTATTGTAAAAATATCAATAAAAGTGAAAAAAAAAGTGTCCTATTTTATAATTTTTAAATAAACATAGGTACATTGATTACAAAAAGTTAAAATGAAGAATTAGTATAAAAATAAAATAAAAAATAATAATTTAATTGGAAGTGACTTTTACAGTAAACAGGACAAGCAGTTTGGCATTAACAACTAAAGAGGAAGTGAATATATAATATTTCTAATAAAAGCACAATGTGTACTACTATTAAAGAAAATTATTAGAATTTACTCATACAGCAGATGGTACAAGACCAAAAAGATTAGTTAAAATGGATTTATTAAATTTAGATGCAGGTTGGAAAAGTGGATTAAAAAGGAACTTCTACCATATGTGGTGGATATGTCTTAAAATACAAAAATACTAAGAAGATATGTGGTTTGCCTCATTTGGAAGCATCACCAACAGACATCAAGAGGAAGATATGTGATTTGACGCATCTGGACGCAGGACCACTTTTTCTCTTGATGTCTGTTGGAGATGCATCTGGCACCCAACAACTAGGGAGTTCACACCTAAACATTATTAAGATTTGTGGAAAATGTTTGGGAATGTAATATTAAGGCTATTCTCACTAGTTGTACAAGATTTCTCAAATCTCAGTGTAATTATTCTTAAAGTTGCGAAAATTTGTGGTATGACATCTCAAGAATGTTGGTTTTTAGGATATGGGAAAAATAATCCATGAAGATCAACCAGGTTGATTAACTAAAAGAAGTCACCAACTTAACTCTTCTCAACCTTTTCCAGGACCAAAACTTTAGATGCATGTTTGCTACATCATGCTTTTTTACTTGGAGAATCAATTATGAAACCTCCATTGAAGTTTGGACATTGCAGAAGTCTCTTCTTTTACTAAATTAAGAGATGTCCTGTGCTAAGAGTAGAGAAGTCGCCAACTTAAATCTCCGTAACCTTTTCCAGGACCAACACTTTAGTTGCATGTTTGCTACATCACGCTTTTTTACTTGGAGAATCAATTATATAACCTCCATTGAAGGTTGGACATTGAAGAAGTCTCTTCTTATGCTAAGATAGGAGACATCCTCTGCTAAGAGAAGAGACTTCCTGTGCTAAGATAAGAGATGTCCTGTGCTAAGAGAAGAGACTTCCTGTGCTAATAGTAGAGACTTCCTGTGCTAAGAGAAGAGAGTTCCTGTGCTAAAAGAAGAGACTTCCTGCTCATGGAAACAAAACACCTATTAAGACTGGCTATAAAATAGCATAAGATTTACTGTACAATGCTATGTTCATCTAAATAATATTGATAGTACAATTTTTTCTGCAGACAATGTGTGCAAGATCACAAGATGATTAAAACTCTAAGTGATTTTTTTTGGTTTAATTAATAATTTCAGAATTAGTTGATTAAATTCCAGGCTTTCTTTTAATAATATCCACTGTTATTAATGTCCATCTCGCTAAGTTAAGAGCTTTGCAAAATATATGTTAGGATGTTCTGCCATAAAATCACCTATCTGTCCTTTATTATTACTGTATTAACCTTTACATTAAACTGCATTTTAAATTTTAGACGTAAGAAAAAATATTACAAAAAAAATTAAATGACTTCCTATCATTTTTTTCATCCAAAATGTGATGATATTGAAATTCTCCATCCTGTTGGAAAAAAATGCTTACTTTTTTTAAATTACATTATTATTTTCTCTTACTATAGTTAATGTGTAATATGCCTGGAAGAGTCCGGTCTTTACACTATTAACTGTAACAATTACTTAGAGATGTGAGCAGACTTGGCCCATAATGGCAAGGGAGCCGCAGAAGTTATTGTTACTAGGTCACATAGGTTGAAATGATTAGGGGGTTTGATAAATTATTTCATAATGGTTGGATTATCAACTTTTTATCATATGTAAAGAAGGCTGTGAAGACGGCTGTGGCACAATTCTGTTAATTTTACAGCATTTATTTCCCAAAAGGAATTTACAGCCACAGTTTATTATATATTTTCATCTTCATATTACATTGACAAAAATAGATTTCATGTATAAAGAAAAACTGCACATAAACGTTACAAATTACATATTTTTGTATTTCTAATAAATAATAAGAGTATTGTAGTCACAAAAGCTTAAGAAGCCCCAGAGGGCACGTTTCTGATTAAACCACCCCTTCGACACACCTCGCCATTTTTAACCAAGGGAGGAAGTTGTAAGAAATGGAAAAATCAATTAATAGCTGGCAATTTACTGCAAAATCCTGCTTTACTGAGAAATCCAGCAAACCCACAGACGGTGCATGGTGACATTACCACCACGACAGGTGCAGATAGTGTGCATACGAGCGCCTGTGTGTGTATACATAATGCATAAAGGTAATGGGCCTATGTACATATATATCATATTAAACTGATATAACTTATATGGTATATATATTCGAGTGTAGCTTAACAAACTTGTGACAAGTAACTAAATTAGTCAGTATGCAAGACAAGAACATAAAATATTTTTTAGAGAAATTCTTATATTTATAAGAATTTAATTGTGCCATGGGGTTTCCATTTTAAAATGCTAATATGTAATCTGTGTAGTTTCAAGTAGAGGGTTTTACTATGGGGCTTACTCGTCCATTGAGGTCTGCCATTACGTGTGCTATTTAGATAGGTAGATGGAACATGGGAAATGCAACTAATATTTCTTTGGTGCCATTTTAGGGTGTTTCTATAGCCAATATTCACTTCATTTCTCAGTGTTTGCAAAGTAGTTCTCCAATATATATTAGCAACTTGCCCGTCAAAAAATGACGGCAATAGAATTGTCAGGCAGCTAATGCTGTTTGGTACACAAGGCAAGTCTTTTGGTTGTGTGAGTACCTTCGGCACTCATTGCAATCCTCGCCCTGAGTTCCTTTGGCGATCATGGTGAGCCTCTCCTCTCTAGTTTTGGTCCTCTGAGCACCTTTGTCACTCATTATAAAGAGAGATATATATTTATCTATATTTAGTTAAGCAATAATGAATTAATTTGTTCTTGAATAATTAATATACTTTACCTATTTGTAATTAAACAATCTGTTTATATTTTCCATCAGCATACAATGTACATTGTGAGTGTTGGTGCACTGATGATAAAGTGTAATGAATGTCCCAACTGTGCATTATAAATAGGCTGTGTGCGCAAGGAAAATCCCTTGGTTTAGTTGTGTAAAGCGCCATTGTAGATTTGTAATCTTATTAATGTGTTACGCGGCTAGCAAGCATTTTCCGTCATTTGTAATAGTGTGTTTTGTAGTTTGTTCGTTCTTGTGTGAAAGTGCTGCGCGTTTGGCAGTAATTTGTGTGGTCGTTTTCATATTTTTTGATGGCCATTTTTTCTCTCGCTTAGGCGATTTTCAAGTGGAGAAAGTCGTCGAAATCACCTTAAATTCGCGTTGCACCTCACTCCCAGACGTCCTGGCTGTTCCCCCGTGCTGTGGGTGATGTTTTTGTTGTATTTTTTATTTTTATTTTCTTTGTGCTTTTTGTGTTTTGGGGATTTTCGCGGTTCGGCCGTTAACCTCGTATTTTGCTTTTACAAAGTTCCTCGTCTCGTAATTTGTTTTTTAAGTCCCGCGTGTTTCATTGCCTTCACTGCTCGCCTTTGGCGCACATTGTCTTTGTGCTGCGAGTTCTATTGCTACGCGAGGCTCGCAGGTGATGAGCGTCTTCGCCGCCTAACTCATACGCACCACGCAAAGCATGATGACGTCTCGCAGTTTGACAACTATTATATGTTATACACTATAATTAAAAATAAATAAATAAATAATATTACTCAGTACTTTAAACTTTCCACACAGTATGTACTAGTCACTTACAGACTCTCAGTAGCCTTCAGTTATCCAGACATATATTAATAAAGAAAACACTACTTTTTACTTTTTTCACTAGTTTACCATAGTCCTAACAATGAGGACCTTTGTTGATAATTTAATAACTTTACTTTTTAATAGCTTGGCCAGACTAGCCTTAGCTTTCCTCCCCAGATGCAATCATTTTTTAATTTCATGGCTGCATCTGCAGAGATCTTGGAGCCCAGGAAAATAAAATCTGTCACTGCCTCTGCTTCTTCCCCATCTATTTGCCATGAACTGATATTGCTGTTTGCGAAGGTCTTTATCTTTTTAACACTGAGCAGTAGGCCGACTTTTGCACTCACTTTTTTTTTTATCAATAATAGGTCATTTAGTTCCTCCTCAGTATAACCCATCAGAGTACTATCATCCACATATCAAAATGCAGTTTGAGAGTGGAGATGGAGAACATGTTGCACTTTTCAATTACACCACTGCTGTGCAACCTATCTACCTTCTTTAGATAATAAAAGCAATATGAGATCTCTAATAAAAATAAATAAGTAAAAAGGAGCCCCCCTTTTTCTAAACAGTGGCCTCATATATCTATTTGAGGGGCAAGGGGGTTACCATTCACATGGTAATTACTTATCCACATCTTTATTTATAGGGAGTGGGAATCTAAAAGAGTGCTCCACTCACCACCAACACATAAGTATTAGAACCTTATTTTGTTACATAAAAGCCAAGGAGTCACCATAAACAAAGCGATTACATGACCACCACAAGCCATTATGGCATTTTGTTAGGGGTGGTGGACTTAGTAGTGCTCTTTTTTCAAATGATGGTATTCATGTTTCTCCAGTTATCAAGAGGTTGCCCTGACATCACCACATGTCACAGTTGATGGCATCACAAAGCCTGATCAGTGTATAAGTAGCTGTGTTTTGAGAGGCAGAGGTATTTACAGCTAGCTCTAAGAAGAGAGCTGTTTGTAACATTGCTCATATAATGGGCCTTCAGGAAGGTTTGAGGGAGAAAACCCCAAACTTCCAAAGTTTGGTTATACCTGTTATACAAATAATGAAGGTAAGATTTTTTTTTTTGGGGGGGGGGGGGAGTTTGGGATGTCGGGGATAGAATATATCTGAGCAATTGGAATGCAAGGGACACATTTTTTTTTTATTAGATAAGTGAAAACCTGAGAGTGTCACATTTCTAAAAAAGTGTACATAAAAACAAGATGTTGAGTCCATTTGATGGAAGGATCCTAAAGTAAGGGAGCTGGCCTCTCGGTTACAAGCTAATGGCATAAATAAGCTGTAATGGCAGATTAGATTTATATCACAAAACTGATTGATATCAGAAATTGGGTGTTGCTGAGCTGCTTGTAAGGCTGAGACACAGTTAAAAGGTTGCACATTGAGCAATGACTGAAAGTTACAGGAGACAGCAAATCAGGAGGCTGAGAGAATCTAATGGAGAACAAGATGGGAGGATGACCGACTGTAATGGAGAGCAAGCTGGGAGGATGACCGACTGTAATGGAGAGCAAGCTGGGAGGATGACCGACTGTAATGGAGAGCAAGCTTGGAGGATGACCGACTGTAATGGAGAGCAAGCTTGGAGGATGACCGACTGTAATGGAGAGCAAGCTGGGAGGATGACCGACTGTAATGGAGAGCAAGCTTGGAGGATGACCGACTGTAATGGAGAGCAAGCTTGGAGGATGACCGACTGTAATGGAGAGCAAGCTTGGAGGATGACCGACTCTAATGGAGAGCAAGCTGGGAGGATGACCGACTGTAATGGAGAGCAAGCTGGGAGGATGACCGACTGTAATGGAGAGCAAGCTTGGAGGATGACCGACTGTAATGGAGAGCAAGCTGGGAGGATGACCGACTGTAATGGAGAGAAAGCCAGGAGACTGTGAGTGCACTGCAAGAAGGACTGTGGCCTCAATAGACTCGGTATCTTTATTTATATATAAGGTGACAGTGGCCTATTGACCTACTTTATAGAGAGGGGCCAAGAAGTGTGGTAGGCTCTGACTGGGAGCTAGGTTTTTCTTATTTTCTTATTTAGTTGTTTTTATTTGTGAAAAATAAATGTTTTTAAGGTTTCTAGTTGCTATTTGTTTCAGCACAAAAGCCACATACAGTAATGTGAACATCAGGCCATTTGGGCAGCACTGTCACATAAGTAGCCAAGCTCTTCTGTGCTGGTGCCCTGTGGAGAAGGATGAGGGACCTCTGGTGGGAACCAGTATCTCATAGTGACCTCATCAATTGTGTGTATCGTGATGTCACACACTATAGGGAAAGCGCCAAAGGCATAGGGACTTCAAGGCTGCTCTCAATGTGTTGGGTATCCTAAAAAGTTCTTATCCTGCTTGTATGAGCATAAAGAAGCACTCCACTCCTTCATATGACATCTCCAGCGGACCTAGAAGACCAGGGAAATAGTGGAGCTGTAATAGGGAATCAGGTAAAGTCCCTACTGCACCACTACAAACAAAACAATATAAGATCCATTATTTAAAACTTGGAGTCCCCTCTTTCAAGAAAAGGGTCTCATATATGAAGTTTAATAAACAAGGCAATCGCCTTTCCACATGCATATGGAGGGAGGGATGTTCTAAAAAAGCCCCTCCCAAGTCACCAAAGCAAATATAAGTATGATACCTCTTTTTTATCTAAAGAAAGTAAAATGATCATTATAAGCTTAGTGATCACGTGACCACTACTAGGCAATATTTCAGGTATTGGGAAAGGGGGGCTCTAAAAGATTATTGAATCCCACTACCCCACTGTACAAATTATAAGAGGTTATCATGTCTTCTTATTTAAAAGACGGTAGCCATGCCCCTTCAATTATCATGCTGCTGCCATGATATGACCACATGTCACAGTGGATGACATCATAAAGAAATATTAATAGTGCTTTTATGAGGTGCAAAATCCTTTACAGATGACAGTAGCTCCTATCACCACCTCTATCCCACCTCTTCAACCTGTCCCTCATAATTGGCACATTTCTCTCTCCCTTCAATCAGTCACTTATAACATCAATCCTAAAGAACCTCTCTCGGTCCATCAATGCTCTGTAACAACCACCCTAATTATTTGTTTTCTATATTCTTTGTTTGACTCCAAAATATTAAAATACAAGTCTATAACTATCTAAACCATTTTCTGCCATCAAATTCCTCTTCTGGAAATCTCTACTGACAGCTTTTAGTAAAGTAGCTAATGACCTCCTGACAGCTAAAGCAACATGGCACTACATTATATACTTTTGTTCCTAGACTTCTCTGTGGCTTTGACACAGCTGAGCTTTCATCATTTCTCCAGACTCTCCGCTCCCTTGGCCTTTGTGACAGTCTGGTTCCAGTCTTTTCTCACCAATGCTTAAGTGTTATATATTTGGGTTCCACTACACCACCATTAACACTCACTGTTGGAGTACATCAAGTTTGGGTCCCTTGCTTTTCTTGATCTACAAAGCCTCCCTTGGCAAAAAGATAAATTCCTCTACTGACTTATATACCTACTTGCTAATTAACATTGCAATCTATCTATCCAACATCTCATCCTGGATGGCCTCCAACAGCCTAAAATAAACATATTAAAGACAGAGCTCTTTATAATCTTACCTCTACCACCTCCCAAGTTCACCTCCCCTGTTCCAGACATCGCCATTGAGATCTGCTCCATCGCACCTATGCCACTAGTCCAATAGTTTGGGACTACTCCTGACTCAACAGTTTTTTTCTCTCCCTACATTCAGTCAATTATCAAAACATTATATCCGAGAAACATCTCTGAAATCTGTCTTTTTCTCACACAAGAAATAGCCAAATTCCTAATTTATTCACTGATAATTTCCTACATTGACTACTGCAATTCACTCCTAACTAGCCTTCCCGTTTGACTACTGCAATTCACTCCTAACTGGCCTTCCCCTTACTAGACTCTCCCCACTCCAATCCACCTTAAATATCTCTGTTAGGCTTTTTATATCTAACCAACCGTTTCTCATCTGCTGCGCCACTCTTCCAATACTTTCAGTGGCTTCTAACACTTACTATAAAGCCCTCAATAACGCTACACCCTCCTATATATCAGATCTATCAATCACACCATCCACTCCTACCATTTTATATTTCTCTTGTCACCAGACATGACCTCCTGATGTCCAAGATTTTTCTCGTGCAGCTCCCAACCTTGTCATGAGCGCATGTTCATCTATGTTTCCTTAATATGTGATAGTAATAAACATGTGAGATTGTTTATATGCTTTAAGTATGAAATAACTGTATGCAAAATGTGTTTGTGTATAATTTATTACTTGGCACATAAATTGTTAAATTGTTAAATTATATGGAAGGTTCCTGAATATTACCAGGTGCTGTATATAATATACCTGTGTATCTTTTTACTTTTATATACTTTAGTTTTATTAAGAAATGCATATAAGCTCTGCTTTTTTTACTTACTAAAATCAAACAAATAGTCCCTGTATGGATCTGCCAAAATAGCAGCATATGCAGACACCAACTCTGCTGTACTCGCAGTGCAGTGACTTATACTAACCAATCAGTGGCCATCTCTCAGCAATATTCTGCAACATTCAGCTGAGATGTGGTCCCTGATAGGCTAGGACACTACACTGAAAAAACATTTTGAGCATCCATAAATTTATTAAGGAGATCAGAAGACATTCCACAGAATTATTCAGTAAAATTATTCACTTGCTAATATTCTATTGAGCAGTTGTTTTAGGTTTAAGCATGGGAGGTTTAGGGGAAATGCATTTTAATACTTGACCCTCTTTTAGTAATGGCTGTAAATCTTTGGCTGTGTTGTATATTACTTCTAGATCTTAATGGTATGTGACCACTAACTATAAAGGTGAGGTGGTTTGTTTTGTGCTGTAACAGGTGTTCACAGGGCGTTCTTAGGGCGGAGGCTATTTTCAGGGTGATGCTACAGGGTTTATAACCCTTCTGAATAGAAGATTCAGACAATGATTTTACACACAATTCCTAGTATTGGAGCATATGCAGTAGTGCCTCATTGCTATCAGAGATAAGGAAACTTGAGCTGTGAAACTAAGTACATCTGTTTGTGTGTGGGAGTGTATCATTGGTGATGGTTAAGGTAGTCTCCATGAAGTTTACTTATTCCACAGACAAATCCATTTGTAGTTTAATAGATGGGTGGAAAGTATTGATCAAATCAGAGGAGGAGCTACTGCAGGTGCAGACGGTGCAAGGCACAGAGGCTCCTGACCTCTGAGGGGACCTCAAAGTCCCTGTGGCCCCTGGAGGACCTATGGCCCCTGCAGACCTCCCGTGGTGCCCCAGAGGCCCCTTATCACCCACTGTGTCCGCTCACAGGCTCCAGGGGCCCTCTGTGCCCCCTGCTGGCCCAGTGGCCCCATGAGGCCCCCACGGACCTTCAGTGGGTCTCATGCAGCACCTTATGGTCTACTGTGGCCCCTCACATGGCCCATGGGCCCCCTGTGGCCCCACAGCCTCTTATGGCCCCCGCAGACCTCCCTTGCATCCTCTGCAGCCCCTCTTAAGGCTCACTGTAGCCCCTCCACAGGCCCCCCAGGGGCCACCTGCAGCCCCTGTGGCCCCCACAGCCCCTTATGGACCCTGCAGACCTCCCATTGGTCCCATGCAGCCCCTTATGGCCCACTGCGGCCACTACTGTGCCACCCGGCAGACCCTGTTGCCCAGGTGGACCACTTGTGGCCCCTCGCAGACCTTTGCAGCCTCCCTCAGCACCTGTGGCCCCTCGAAGGACCTCTGCGGCCTCTCTCAGCACCCTGTGGCCCCTGCAGCTCCCTGTGACCCCCCTCGGTCCCTTGTGGCCCCCTCGGTCCTTGCTGGCCCCTGCAGCCCTATGGACCTCTGTGGCCCCCTCGGACCTCTGTGACACCCTCTAGCCTGCAGTGGACCCTTCTCACTCCAGGAAGTGGAGTACAGCACCGGGCAGGTATGAAAGCATTTATAGTACTATAATATATATAAAGATGTATATGTTATATGTATATGTACATTTATATAGACACAGACCCACATGTTTATATATTTATTTTTATATATATTAAATTTATATTTTATATATGTACTGTGTTGACGTTTGAGGGGGGGGGTCAGATTTTTTTGTTTTTGCACCGGGGCCCCCTATGCACTAGCTCCGCCACTGGATCAAATTGTGAAAGTCTTTGGATTTTTTTTCTCCTTCTGTCTGTATGATGAACAGATCATCTGTGTAACGGTACATTCTGTAAGGTTTGTTAATATATGCAGATTTAAATAAATTGGTTAGTGTATTGTTGCGCCATCTTGGTACCCATAACAGGACAAAGGTATCATTTTTTAAAGTAAATAGTTACTATTTGACTAGTTTGGCAATAGTTTCAGAGCCATAATTCAGTCTGAGACGCTTTGTGTGGGATGGTGTTGTATTCTAAAATAACATTTCCCCATTATCACGTGTAGGTATTAAAATTATTGTTTATATGATTAGAGTACTGGTCATTTATACTCCTTTATATTTTACCTATATAATTGTAGTAATATTAATATATGACTAGAGACTTATAGGCATAAATAAAAAAACAATAATTACATGTCAAATAACAGAGAATTTAACATATAGACACAGGCTAAACTTTGGTTCTTGTAAGTACAAGCTACATTTTGGCTCTTATAGGCACAGGCTGCACTTTGATTCTTATAGGCACAGTCTACTCTTTGGTAATTATAGGCACAGGCTGTACTTTGATTCTTTCAGGCACAGACTACTTTTGGGTTCTTGCAGGCACTAACAATTCTATGCCACAGTACAGAACTTTATTCCACTTCGTGAAAGACAGGATGTGGGGTGCCGAGATTGCGTCAAGTTCTGAGCAAGTGCTGAGTTCCAAGCAAATTTTTCAGTCCGAAGCAAGCATTGAGTTCCATGCTCATCAAGTTCAGAACAAGACAAGAACCGGAGCAGACAAGAGCCGAGGTACCAATTTGTGTATATATATATATATATATATATATATATATATATATATATATATATATATATATACATATTGGTACCTTTAGGAACTGGGGGGATAAGGGGGATAAATGCGTATAGACGCCGTTAAGTGTTCTGTGCATCAAGTGAGCTGTATCCCCCCCCCCGATTATTTTGGTTCCTCAACACTTAACACTTGCTTGGAACTCAACCAGTTGGACTGTCTTTCAAGAAAAAAAGTTCTGTACTGTGGCATAGTGTAGATAGCACCTACAAGTGTCCAAGAACTGTCTGTGCCTGCAAGAATCAAAATGCAGCCTGTGCCTATAAGAATCAAAGTGCAGCCTGTGCCTATAAGATTCAAATTGTAGCCTCTGCCCATATGAAACAAAGTGCAGCCTGTGCCTAGAAGGACCAAAGTATACCCTGTGCCTATAAGGTCCAAAGAATAGCCTATGCTTATAAGAACCAAAGTGCAGTCTGTCCTTATAAGGACAAAATTGTGCCTGTGCTTATAAAAACCCTTCTCCTCCCCTACCTTGTCACCATCCCATTGGGCACTCAAGGTCTCTCAATACAGTTAAAGTGATGTTAAATTCTATGTTATTTGATCTATTTATTGTTTTTTATTTATATCTGTTTAGTTTTAAGATTTTACATAGATAAAACAACACACAACAGTTCAAACAAAAAGAAAACCAGCTAATATTCCGAACAACCACTATGTGATGTGCAACATGGACAGCAGCTAGACAGCATGGCAGTGAGTCAAAATAGTTAATAAGATGCTGGAAGGCTGGCAAAGGTATCTGGAGCATGCAGACTGCAGTGCATCCGACAGCTGCTGAAGAGTGCGTGGTGGAGGATCCACACGGTGAACATGGTGATCAAGGTGGTCCTACAGATGCTCAATGGGGTTCAAGTCCATGAAATATGGAGGCCAGGGAAGTATTTGGAAGTCTTCGTCATTTCCTCCAACCACTCCTGGACAGTTCTGGTCATGTATGTGTGTATTGATCTGCAAGGATGAATAGATAACCCAATAAGTTGAGAGTGCCTTCAGAGGTATGAGTGGACCCAGACAATGCCCAAAAAAATATTCCCCAGACCATTACGCAGGCGCCACCAGCTTGTGTTCTTCCAATAATGGTTGCAGAGTGTTTGTCTTCAGCGGTTTTGCAGCTGGCACGCCAACATCCGTCCAGTTGATGGAGCAGAAAAGGTCACTCATCAGGTCCAATTTCGGTATTGTTGTGCAAATTGAAGCCGTTCAGCGGTTTTGCAGCTGGCACGCCAACATCCGTCCAGTTGATGGAGCAGAAACGGTCACTCATCAGGTCCAATTTCGGTATTGTTGTGCAAATTGAAGCCGTTTCAGACAATAAACCCTTGTCAGCATGGATGTAAGGACCAGTTTTCTTCGGAGCCCCATACGCAACAGGATTGGCTGTACTGTCATTTTAGTCACACGTCTGTTAGCCCCCTGGTTCGTTTCCCCTTGTTCGTCTAGACAGTGAGTTGCTCAGCTTAGCATGTAGGCTAGCCCTCACACACCTTTACAGCCGCCATTCGCCTCTGACATCAATGGCATGTAGAGATCCGCAGTTTCAGCACTTTTTAATCACAATGGTGCTGTTTATTCAATCTATATATATATATATATATATATCACACATATAGTTGTGAGCATACGAGTTGTTGCTAACGCCTGCGGGCTCGCGTAGCGAGGGCCGCGGCTCGCAAAGCCACGGCGACCCTCGTAAACTTTCCGTCGTAACGCAAACAAAATACGAGACACGTTACGACCCATTACAACCTCGCAAAAAACGGCTGCAACACGCGCACTTCAAAACATCAAAACTACAACAAATACACACAACAAATACATAAAAAGCTTACCTACAGCAAGGGAGCATCCAGGACCTCAAAAACTAAAGTTACACCTCAATTTAACTGAAATTAAAGCAGTTTAGACACTAAAAAATTCTCTAAGCGAGAGAAAAAATGTCCGCCGAAAAAAATGAAAAGGAGGCTACAGCAGTCTAAAGACGCAAAACACCACCAAACACCTACATATTTGCCGAAAAACACCTACGAGATTAGAAAACAAGGACGCAACCCGCGCAACCCCAAAAACATTACAAACACAACAAATACAAACAACAAACACATAAAAAGGTTACTCACAGCAAAGGGGGGCACCGAGGACCTCTGCAAGTAAAGTTACACCTCCATTTAAGCACAAATTTTGGAGTTTAGAGAAAATCACCTAAGTGACTGCCGAACAAAACGAAAACGAGGCTAAAGGTCCCTAAACACGCAAAACACTACCATAAACACGCAAAACACCACCAAACACCTACGATATTCCAAAAAAGCCCACCAAACAGCTACGGATATTCCGAAAAACTCGTACGACATAGAAAACTAATATTACGAAAAACTTGCACGACATAGAAAATGAACATTGCTACATCAGCCACATTATATACACCAAACACCCTTAGCTCACTTACAATTTCATTGCCGTCATTTTTTGATGGGCAATTCGCTAGTATATATAAATAAATTTAAGCTGCATTTTTATGAGATTGCCATTACGGTATGTTAGTAATGCATAGTAATATTTAATAATTCATTCTAACTAAGTCTTCTTAAGGGGTTGTCTGGTGTTATTATTTTTTTTTTATCAGTTCTAGCTTGAGAACCCTTAGGGGTGTCTGAAGAGCAAGATGCAGGAGAAAATACAAGTGGAGAGTGTATTTAACTGACCTGAAATCTTCCTCACTGATACCCAATTGTGAAATGAATTGTATTTGAGGGTGTGCAGGCCAAGCATCTATATAAGATATTAAAAGTGTAAATTCAAAAATCTTAGTGTCTACCAAATTACACATTATCACTTCAGGAATATCCCATTTAGTGCTCAACATGCCTTTCTACATGTAGGATGGCTATGTAAGACAGAGCTAAAAAGGGCAATTTATTGCCATAGCACACAGACGGCTCTATGGTAAATAGGAGAGCACTGATTTGGCTCTCAAAAACCGTGCTATTGTGAGGTTTAGCACTAAGCTATTGCTATAGTGAATCAGTACTCAAAGGGGTAGTGTTAAGCTGGGTATACCTGTATTATCTTTATTTGTAATGTGCCAACATATTCTGTAGCACTATACAGGGGCTAAGTACAAGTCAAAAACTATTTTAACATATTGCAAAAGAATGAGGGTCATGTCTTCAAGCTTAAAATCAAATATACATAAGGCTTTCCATATAGAACCTAACAAGATTGAAAACTCGCAATCTAAAGGGTTTGTGTGTGGCACAGAAAGGTGATATGTTGTGCATATTAAGGCTGTCAGTGTTAAGCTTCTTTAAACAGATGCATTTTTAGTGAGGTATTGAAGGTTGTTAGACAGGAGGATAGTCTAGTGGAGTGAGTCAAGGAATTCTAAAGAATAGGGGCAGCACAAGAAAAGTGAAGAAGGTGGGAGTGAGAAGAGGGTGATAAGAGAGGAGGATAGAGGAAGGTAATTAGCAAAGCGAAGAGGTACGTTGGGAGACTAATTTGAGATGAGAGTAGGGATATAAGAGGATGCTCTGTTGTTGAGGGCTTTATACATTAGGGTCATGATTTTAAATTTTATTCTGGAGCCTGGGAAGCCAGTGGAATGACTGACAGAGAAGTACTGCAGATACTGAGTGTTGAGTATGGTATATGAGTCTAGCTAATGTGTTCATTATGGATTGTAGTTGAGACGGGTGATGGGGAGGCCAGCAAGGAGAGAATTGTAGTAGTCGAGGCGATATATGGTAAGAGAGTGGATTCAAATTTTAGTTGTTTAACTGTAAGATAGTGACATATTTTGGAGATCTTTTTAGGTAAAAATTACCAGATTTTGTGACTGATTCTATGTGAGGAATGAGAGAGAGGCCAGGATCCAGTAGAACCCAAAGACAATGGGCCTGGGAGGTGAGAGTGATTATGGCAGTGTCAACAGTGAGAGATATGGAAGTTGTGGTAATGGGTGGGGAGATAAGGAGCTTTGACATGTTGAACTTGAGTTGACATCCAGGAGGTTATTCTAGAGAGGCGAGGTAAGTTCAAGAAGAGAGGTATGATGTATGATGAGAGAGCGTTGTCACAGATGCCAAGAGAACAGATAATTTGCATACGAAGAGGGTGGTTAACTGTGTGAAAGGCAGCAGAGAGATCCAGGAGAATTAGAATAGATAAACTACTCTTTAACTTTGTGGTGAGCAAGTCCTTAGTAACTTTTGTGAGAGCTTTCTCCGTGGAGTGTTGGGGTCGGAAGCCAGATTAGAAGGGGTCAAAGAGGCAGTTGAAGGAAATAAATTGGGTAAGGCAATTATAAACAAGGGGAAGAAGAGATATAATATAGGGAGATAGTTATGTGGAGAAGCTGAGTCAGATGAGGGTTTCTTAAGAATGGGTGTAATGGCATGCTTTAAAGATGATGGAAACTTGACAGTGTTTTTAGGAAAGTTTGAATGTATGTGTGAGGAGGGCATGAATAAATGTATTAGAGAGGCAAGGGATTATCACTTCTATTGGGCTTGCCCAGAACCTAATTATGACACAGTTATAGTTACACATGCCATCAATGCAACAATAATTATTAAAACCCCACACATACCAGCAGGGCAGCTCTAACCCATACTTCCAGGAGGTATCACAATTATGACCACCCTGCTCACAGGGAAATAACAGTCCAGATAACAGTCCATATATCCGTTTGTAACAGTCCATATATCCACTGGAGGTGCAATGCTTGCCCTGAAAGGAACTTCTTGTGCTATGCACCCCATACCCTTCCAGAGTACCGGTCGGTTAAATCAACCCAAGAGACTCCAGTGGTCTCTGGGTGTCACAGGGATGATTTGTGAAGTAATAGCATCATGTGGACAAATTGTAAGGCGAGAGGATGATAGTAGATTAGAGACCTTTTACAGGGTCAAAAGAGTCCATGATGGATGTGAGATTTGGGAAGGGTGAAGGCTGGGTTATGTCGGTTTTTTGAGAAGAGGCTGTGTTATAACCACTCTGAGAGTAGAATTTGATTTTGTATGTTTTCAATCTTATTTTTAAAGTGGGTGGTAAAATACTCCGCTGTGAGACCAGAAGGGGCAGGAGATATGGGTTTTGCAGAGGAGTGTATTGAATATGCAAACAAGCGTTTGGGGTTGGAGGACAGATTTTAAATTAACAATGAGAAGTAATGCTGTTTGGCAAGACTAAGGGCACAGGAGTAGAGCACAAAATAAACTTGTAATGGAGGCAGTATGTTGATTCGAGATTTCCTCCAAAGTCGTTCGGCAGTGCGGGAGCACCTCTGGAGATAGCATGTTTGTGTAGTGTGCCATTGTGGATGAGAGTTAGATGGCTATGGGGACAAAAGAGTGTCAAGGGTGGAAGATAGAGTCATGTTGTATTGTGAGGTGGCAATGTTCGGGCAGGCAAGCGTGGTGACGGGACTGTGAGAATGGGTTGTATAACAATTGAAAGGTGTTGTGGGTCAAGTGCTTGCAGGTATTTTTGGCTTTCTGGAGGCCGGGAGTGAAGAAGGGCAGTGAATAGGAGGTGTAGCAAGGATGTAACTTAGGAGGTGATCAGATAGAGGGAGTGGGTTTATGAAAAGATTGCAGGTTGTGCAGTGATTGGTAAAAATACTGCCAAGGGAGTGTCCATCACATAATTGTGAGAGGCCAAGGGAAGAGGTAAGTGAAAGTAATTTTGCATATGTAGGGAATGTGGGAGTGTCAGTGGCAATGTTGAAATCACCAAGAACAAGTGAAGGTAAGTTGGAGGAGAGAAAATGAGGGAGCCATATTGCAAAATGATTCAGAAATTGAGAGGGTGAACCAGGTGGGTGATAGATCAAAGCTACTTGTTGAGAGATGGGTGAGAAGAGATTGATAGTGGTAACTTCAAAATAAGGAAATTGGATGGAGTGAACTGGGGGTATGCAGTGAAAAGGGCAGTGAGGAAAGTAGTATGCCCACACCTCCACATTGCTTGTTTCTAGGTCTAGGAGTGTGACTGAAGTGAAGGCCACCATATGACAGTGACACAGAGTCAGATGGAGTGAGCCAGGTTTCAGTGATAGCCAGTAGTTTGAGGGAGCTGAAAATAGAAAGGTCATGAATGAGAGTGAATTTATTGCAAATAGACTGGGCATTCCAGATGGCACAGGAGGAGGGCAAAATAGATGGTTTGTGACAGGTAATTAAATTATTGGTCTTTAGGTTCGTAGCTGCCCGGGTGCTGTGCATGGCTGACAGCAGGTGGAAATGAGTGAGGGACCTGGGTTAGGGGATATATCTCCAGCAGCCAGCAGGAGTGAGAGTGGCAAGAGATGGGAGTGTGGGACTTGCAGAAGCATTTCTACTTTTGAACCTTAGAAAAAGGAGGGGGTAGTGAGGAGGGGGAGCTTGTGGGAGCAAAGAAAAATAGAAGAGAGTAGGGAAGGTAAGATTGTCATGTTGTTGGAGACATGATGTGGAAAAACTGAGGAGAGTCTGAGAAAGAGGCAGGAAGTTATAAGATAGAAGAAGTATGAGGAAACATTTTGACACAATGTGTAAGCAAAACAAAAAATAGAATACTTGAAAATAAATTATAAGTTTTGCTTGCAATTTAAGTTGTGTTGAATACATGTTCAGATGAGGGTTGATCATGGGTGGTTATAATGGGTAGGTTAGTAGTGATGTACAAGGTGATTTAAATCTGGTAAGAGTGCATTATTATGGCTAAACACAAAACAAACACACTATAGTTTTTGCTGCAAAACTACAACATGGCATCAAAATTAAACTGTTTTATTAGCATTTCTCTGAGTTTGTAAGTGCCAACATTTCCATTGTTCTGCACTATATACAAGGTCACAGAAATATGACAAAGGTTACATTGTATATAATATTTTTTTATGACAATAGCATAATTAAACATACAGCAACAAAATTAATTGAGGTTAAAAGCAGTTATTACTCAATCTGTTTCATAAAACAGTGGGTGTCAATTATATGTAAACAGAAGATTCCAAAGACAATTATGCTTACATGTTAAATCTGTGGATACCTTTGAGACATGCTTGAAATTGAACACTTATGTGGTACTGAGTAGGAAATCTGTTAGGCTCTTATCATCCATCTATGTCCCTGAGGACCGGCTGTATCAGCTTCTACATTATTTTAAATTTTTCCAAAAGTTATATTTAATTAAACATGAGACTATAGAGCTACATTTTTGTTAGTCTTTAAAATCAATATATTACACCTTCATTTATTCTTCTATGTCCTATGCGCTCTTGGTACCAACTTGGACAGTACATTATATTTGACACTCTTTAAATAAGGAATCACAATAAAAATAAATCAGAATTTAGTGATATTTCCTTGTGTGACAATAAATATGACATATAATAAATTTTGTTTGTTGTCTCTCCTAGTGATTGTATGGGCACCTCATACACGGCGTATATTATAAGTAGGCCTAATAATTCTCAAAGTCATAATATGCAATCAAAAGGTCGCTGCCCCTTGATCTCTTTTCACCTTAATCTACTTACATTTTTTGATACAGAAATAGAAATGCTTTTACTATATTACCAAATGCTATATATTAATCATATAAATGACATTAACAACTAGTGAGTGGAATAAATCATCTTGACCAATTCTGTAATTTTTTGCGTGATTATATAAGGTCAAATTTAATCTGCTGAATTGGTGTTCAGTTAGACAAATGCAGATATCATATTTAATACATAAAAATGGCAGGTGGCTTGTCTATATAAAGTGGACATATGTGGATCCATATACTGTAGGTAGGTGTGTATATTTGTGTTGTTCCATCGTGTCCGACTCTCCGTGACCTCATGGACCACAACACACCATGCTGATCCACTTGGTATTCATGGTGATACTGGAATAGGTTGCCATTTCTTTTTCACACCATGCTGATCCACTTTGTATTCATGGTGATACTGGAGTATGTTGCTATTTCCTTTTTCAGTGGGACACAGCATATAGCTCCTGGTATTCGTAGGTGGTCTCCCACCCATTACTGACCAGGCCCAACGCTGCATGGCTTCAAGGATGTGTGACCTCTTGGTTGCCTGTATGGAGTCGAACCCAGGTTGCATTGGTGAAAGCGCCAAATCTGAACCACTGGACCACCAGGGAACCCTATATAGGTAGGTAGCCCTGCAGGTAGCACTGGGCCCCTTACTACAGCATTGGCTTCTGCACATAGTACCTGCCTCCAATAGCTCTGACTCTAGTCCTACCTAATCTGCAATAAAACCAAATATAAATATTAGGAGCAATCTTAACCCAAATGCTAAATAATTTAAAATGTGAAACTAAAGTTTTTAAATTAGATCTACATTTTTCTTTAACTATTCTCTATTAAAACAACAGAATTGCATATGGCAGAGAAAAAAGCATTTACTGTGCTAGATTATAATATATGATTTATGCCCTTAAAATAAAAAAAAATGTTAAATAAATATTTATTATTTAGTCAACCATTAAAAACATTTTTAAAATAAGCCATTAATTACCTCTCTTGACATTCATTTATATCTTATTTTCTATCATTACTTTACTATATGACTTTACTGGCAGTACAAAAAAATACAATTTTGTGCATACTAATTTCTGCTTCTCTGTATAAAAATATTAATTGGTAAAAAAAAAAAATGTGACCGTATCTACAGATTTCCACCGTCAGCCGAAATAGGGAATTAGGTCACTTATCTTTTCGTTATACTAAGCAACTTGAAAAGGTAGGCTAATCTGCCAGTAAAACAGCACTGAGGACATTTCAGTACTTTGATATTGAAAATCAATTTAACAATTAGAAAATAAATTGGTGTATTGTAGCTGGTGTTAGTGTGAAACACAATATGTTAACATTTTAAACATAAAGGGTTTCAACCAGAAGAAAATGTAGATATTAAACTGCAGAGGAGTCAACAAAATGTCATTTTAGCCATAAAGCATCCTGTCCAAACATTTCTGCATAATTAATTCCTCTGATGCATTAAGGGACATTATACACAATATTCATCAAGTGTAGTGCCAATAAAATTGTTATTTATGTGTGGATATTAGTTAATTCAATCCATAGGTTTGTTGAAATTCTTTACAAGTTTTCTACAGAGAGCAAAATAGATGACTTTGCTTTCGAAAACTGGAGCTAGATTAATATATGACTTTAATTCAAGTACGTCAAGAAGTCACGATAGCTCAAACCATGGCTTTCATATGTACTTTCACAGTACAGCTACCTCTAATTTTTATGTTCTGGTGGAGTGTTGTAAATGACACGTTTAACTATGTCGAGGAAACACTTTAGCTTCATTTAACAATAAGAATTCCATCAAGGCACAGCTATTGACACTGAAATATACTACCTTTTTCATTAAATCACTGGGTAAGTGGGATACAAAGGGGTGATTTAAAGATCAGAGTGATAACAGAGCAATGCAAAAAGTCTACTTGACATTTTTAACCTAGTCTATTTTTCCAGGAAGCCATATAGACAAAACAATTTCCCAAGACAAATAGTCATATTAGAGGCACAGTATTGCCAGAAGCAATAGTGTAATGTTCAATTAGTGCATTGTGGATTTAGGTATATGTACAAGATCCTCTCGATAACATGCCATACAATGGAATTTTGATTGCGCCATTGGGTATGCACCCACAAGTTGGAATTCAGTACACATATAGGAAGTTTGAAGGTCAGTGGCAGGCAACAATCAGATTGGTAAGGGCTCACTAATAGCAGGAAGAGGCAGGTAGCAATCAGAAGGGGGGAAAGGGTCACAAGTCTGAACTGGGAAACCAGTGAATAAAGGGCATCACTGAAACATTCAAACCTTGCTTGGGCACTGGACACGAAGACTGATGTATTTTATAGACTGACCTCTGGGAGGGTGCATATTAAACCAAGGTTGCACACATATTTGGGAGTACTTGTGGACAACCACCTATGTAACAGTGCAGCATCTGCAAAGGAAAATAAAATATTAGCATGTATTAAGAGGGGGAATTGAAGCCAGGGAAACACAAATATAATTCTGCCACTCTACAAATCCCTAGTACACCCTCATTTGGAATATGGAGGACATCCTTTGAGGTTAGAAGTAAAAAGATTCCACCTTAAAGAAAACTAATTGAATGGGAATACAACCCTTTTTATATAGAGTTTGCATAAATTAATAAAACAATAAGAATGCCCCTATTGGTCTCCAGCATAGACCCCACAGGAAGAACTCTATTTAAATAGTTATTTGTTGCAACATAAAAATTTACTTTTATTCTGTGTCTAAAATGGCTATTATAATAAACTAGCGACTTGCCCATCAAAAATTACGACAGTAAAATTTGAAGCCTGGCAATGCTGTTTGCCACACAATGGTAGCCTCTCCCCCTCTACTTTACTGGCCTCTCCCCCCCCCCCCCTCTACCTCTCCCACTCTCTACTTGACGGGAGGCACTCATTGCGAGCCTCTCCACCCTCTACTTTACTGGCCTCGCGATGAGCGCCTTTGGCACTGATCACTGGCCTCGCAATAAGTGCCTTTGGCACTCATTTTGAATCTCTCCTCCTGTCTACTTTGTCCCTTGTGTCTCATTTCCCCCTCCTCTTCCTCCCTTGTGTGTCCTTTGCCCCCTGTGATTTTACACCCTCTCCCTCCCCTTTGTCTCTTCCCCCCTCCCCTCTGTCTCTTCCACCCCCGTTCCCCCCCCGTCCCTCTCCCCCTCATGTCTCTCCCCCTCTCCCTCCCCTGTGTCTGTCCTCCCTCTCTTTCCCCCCTGTGTCTCTCCCCACCTCGTGTCTCTTCCCCCCATTTCCCTCTCCCTGTGTCTTTCCCCCCTCCCCAGTGTCTCTTCCCCCTCCACTCCCTCCCCTGTGTCTCTTCCCCCCTCCTCTCCCTCCCCTGTGTCTCTCCCCCTCCTCTCCCTCCTCTGTGTCTCCCCCTCCTCTCCCTCCTCTGTGTCTCCCCCCTCCTCTCCCACCCATGTGTTTCTCCCACTCCTCTCCCTCCTCTGTGTCTCACCCCTCCTCTCCCTCCTCTGTGTCTCCCCCCTCCTATCCCTCCTCTGCATCTCCTCCTCCTCTCCCACCCCTGTGTGTCACCCCCCTCCCCTGTGTGTCTTTACCCTCCGCTGTGTCGCTTTCCCCTCCTCTGTGTCTCTTCCCCCCTCCTCTCACTTCCCTGTGTCTCTTCCCCCTCCTCTCACTCTCCTGTGTTTTCCCCCCTCCTCTCCCTCCCCTGTGTCTCCCCCCTCCTCTCCCTCCCCTGTGTCGCTCCTCCCTCTTCTCCCTCCTCTGTGTGTCTTCCCCCTCCTCTGTGTCTCCCTCCCTCTCCCTCCCCTATGTGTCTCCCCCCTTGTTCCCTGTGTCTCCCCCCTCCTCTGTGTCTTCCTCCCTTCTGTTACTCGGCTTATGCATGCTCCCATTGCGCAATGCGCACATGCGCACCCCAATGCGCAATATGCATGTGTAACGGAGCTGGAACACGCAGTCCAATATCTCCGCTGGTATACGGTAAAATACCCAAGAAGCACTACAGTCTCACCATCCCCGACCTCCCATATTGGACGACACACAATTTGGGAGTCAAATGAATACTGACTTTATTTTGTTATTGCAGAAATATTTATACCCATCTCTTCCCACAGGCAATACACATGCCCATATTTGGCCGCACAATACACATAAAGAGAACAATAGGTGGGTCACACCTCTCCGAGGCTCCCTGGCAACTTTGATACAATCAGACATTGATTCAATTACACTTCTTTGTTCTTATCTGAGAATGAAAACACTGTATACAATAGACTTCCTTTATCTTATGCAGAGTCGCTGTAACAGGATTATCTCCCATGCCAAGTAGCTGCAAATGTCTGGGACAATATTCTGCAGAGCATCAACCAACATACATGCAGTATAATAGTAGGATCATATTTTAACCATAATAATCATAAAACAGGGTAAAACAGTGATGGGTTCCGCTACACACCTCCCCCGTGACCATAAGCCGGCATACACAGTCTGATCCAAACGGATCGGCCAGGGGATGTCCGGACAAAAGTATTTGTTGGTCAATTCTCTAGTTTGACAACCCATCAGCATTACTGCAATTCACATTTACTCACATTTCCCATATCCCCAGATAGCTTGGATATGAGCGCACAAAACTACCGAATAGCGCTCAGATCCTCTTCACACAGTTCAATTGCCATGTAGCTAAAGTCTTTCCCATAGTCTTTCATTATATGAATGGGCTTCATGGCACAGTTATCTGGGGTATCATGGTTCATACAGGGCAAGTACAGAATGACCCCCCTGTATGTAAAGGGCCAGAATGAGTGACATACACTCTGGTATGGCCGAACACTGGTTCCAAAGGGCAATATGTCCCAGGGCCATAGTCGCAGGGCAGGAGGCTGGCAAACAGTCCTCTCCAAGCCAAAGTGGCGAAGGGCACTTCGTCACACATCTCCCCTTTGGGGGGAAGTCTAACCAGGCACCTGGATATTTCGCTGGGGTGATGGGGCAACACGCTGAGGGGACTTGAGGGGCAGAGGCCAGCGGCACTCTGCCCTGATGCCAGCTCTTCCGCTGGTATATCCTGTAGGACATCCTGCTCTGTACAAGGGACAAAGGGAGGGCAGAGGCCGACTGCACTCTGCCCCACTGTCAGCTCTTCTGCTGGGGTACTTAGGACATATTCCGGCTCGGTAGCCAGGAAAAGGTGGGGGTCAGTGGGGGTTAACATTTCCTGTTAACCCTGGAGCCACATTAGGAGTTAGCTGGGGAGGGGAATTTGTACTTACCCCCTCCTCCGGTTGTCCCAGTGAGAGTAGTTGGGGATCTGGACAGGCTGTCCAGCATCCCGGTAGGTCAGGCACAGAGACCCTGGTCCCATCTGCGCCGTCTGGGGGATTGGTGTCTCCCCTTGTTAGGGTAAGCTGTCGCTGGGGGGAGAGGGCGACATCTTCAGCTCCCTGGGGTTCACACTGCCGCTGGGTGGGAAGGACGACACCTTCTGCCCCCTGGGGTTCACACTGCCGCTGGGGAGGAAGGACGACACCTTCTGCCCCCTGGGGTTCACACGGCCGCTGGGGGGGAAGGACGACACCTTCTGCCCCCTGTGGTTCACACTGCCGCTGGGGGGGAAGGACGACCCCTTCTGCCCCCTGGGGTTCACCATGCCGCTGGGGGGGAAGGACGACACCTTCTGCCCCCTGGGGTTCACACTGCCGCTGGGGAGGAAGGACGGCCCCTTCTGCTCCCTGGGGTACACACTGCCGCTGGGGGGGAAGGACGACACCTTCGGCCCCCTGGGGTACATACTGCCGCTGGGGAGGAAGGACGGCACCTTCTGCTCCCTGGGGTACACACTGTCGCTGGGGAGGAAGGACGACACCTTCAGCTCCCTGGGGTACACACTGCCGCTGGGGAGAAAGGACGACACCTTCAGCTCCCTGGGGTACACACTGCCGCTGGGAGGGAAGGACGACACCTTCGGCCCCCTGGGGTACACACTGCCGCTGGGGAGAAAGGACGGCACCTTCTGCTCCCTGGGGTACACACTGCCGCTGGGGAGGAAGGATGACACCTTCAGCTCCCTGGGGTACACACTGCCGCTGGGGGGGAAGGACGACACCATCGGCCCCCTGGGGTACACACTGCCGCTGTGGAGAAAGGACGGCACCTTCTGCTCCCTGGGGTACACACTGCCGCTGGGGAGGAAGGACGACACCTTTAGCTCCCTGGGGTACACACTGTCGCTGGGGGGGGGAGGACGACACCTTCTGCTCCCTGGGGTACACACTGCCGCTGGGGGGGAAGGACGACACCTTCGGCCGCCTGGGGTACACACTGCTGCTGGGGAGGAAGGACGACACCTTCAGCTCCCTGGGGTACACACTGTCGCTGGGGGGGAAGGACGACACCTTCGGCCCCCTGGGGTACACACTGCTGCTGGGAGGTGGAATTAGTTGGAGTATTCCACGTGGAGCGGTTTCTGTTTCTGGGACAGTCTCTCTGCATGTGGCCCTGCTGGTTACACGTGTGGCACCTGATGTACCGTGGAGGGGTTTGGTAGTTCCCACCACCCGGACGCAGTACTGGGGCGGGGTTAATGGTGGGAGGTGGGTTAGCAGCTCCCAAGATGTACCGCTCCCGTGCCCGCTGCTTTTCCATTATGTATTTGTGTACATCTGTCATTAACCATTCCAAGGTTTTTATGGGAAGCGTACCTGGGAAAAAGGCCAGTCTGCTTTGGAGTTCTCTTCCAAACTCATTCTGTGGGGTAATAAGAGGTACTGTAACCATGAGTTCCTTTCTGTCTGCATCCCTGTAGTCCGCGGCCGCCTCCTCCTCCTCATGATGGAACGCTGTCTGAAAACTAGCCGGCTCCATCCTGAGGTAGCCAGGGGCGCTGTACGGATACTAGCGTTGCACTCAATTTGTACTCCACGGAATGGTGTCTCCTGTAGCTGTCCTTCTGACCGTGGGAACAATTCCGCCACTTGCCAACAAATGTAACGGAGCTGGAACACGCAGTCCAATATCTCCGCTGGTATACGGTAAAATACGCAAGAAGCACTACAGTCTCACCATCCCCGACCTCCCATATTGGACGACACACAATTTGGGAGTCAAATGAATACTGACTTTATTTTGTTATTGCAGAAATATTTATACCCATCTCTTCCCACAGGCAATACACATGCCCATATTTGGCCGCACAATACACATAAAGAGAACAATAGGTGGGTCACACCTCTCCGAGGCTCCCTGGCAACTTTGATACAATCAGACATTGATTCAATTACACTTCTTTGTTCTTATCTGAGAATGAAAACACTGTATACAATAGACTTCCTTTATCTTATGCGGAGTCGCTGTAACAGGATTATCTCCCATGCCAAGTAGCTGCAAATGTCTGGGACAATATTCTGCAGAGCATCAACCAACATACATGCAGTATAATAGTAGGATCCTATTTTAACCATAATAATCATAAAACAGGGTAAAACAGTGATGGGTTCCGCTACAGCATGCGCTCCCCCTGCCGTGCAATACGCAAACGTAGCTGACGCCTCACAATGGGTATGCCCAGGAGTTGCACGAATCGTAGTTTGTCGCAAGCGTGACCACGAAGCGCAGTTTGACAACTATTATATGTGATAGCACTGAAACTATGAAAATATATAATATACAAAATGATGCACAGCCCAGCTTGGAAACCACAATTAAAAATCCCTAATCATAATTTTTTATTTAAATGGAGTATCTTAAATGTGACAGAATGCTCAATGTGTTCAAAAAGCATCAGGAGAGCAGCAACTGAGAAGCTACATTCCATACAATGTTGCCTTTTTCATTGTATACCTAAAAACCTTAGTGCAGACGCTGTGATATTCACACACAATGCAGCACATTTTTATTAAGGTACACTTATTTTTGAACATCTATAAAAAACTTCACATTAGTCTCTACTAGCCCTGCTTCACTGCAATTATCTAAAGGTGTTTACAATATTTCCCATGTATATTGAATGTTAACAATTAACTGAACTCCCCTCTGTTATGTTCTGATCTTAGTACTAACCTTTAATCCATAGTTAAATGCAGGAGAATTAGTTTCCAATAGCTGGGCCTGTGCAGAGCCCCCTGACATGCGTTTCACTTCCCTAACAGCGGATTCTTCAGATGAAATGTAGCTGCTGTATTTTTCGGGTTTTTTAATGTCCTAGCCCCACCCAAACATGACGACACGAGTGACGTAATCACAATATTGCAAGATTTCACTGAATCAATATGACATTATAATGAATGAATATACAGAACTTTAACTATTCTTCTTATTACTACTAAGTGAAATTTCACTGGAGACCTTACTATTTATATCTAGTTTCTAATAATTCTGTGTGCATAAATCTCAACTTTTTTAATAACACTGAATTGTAATATTATTACAAATTTTAGGATTTATTGAACCTTTTCTTTAATACATTTTTTTGTTTATAATATATCATAATATATAATTTTAAAGAAAGTAAAGGGTTCTTCACAGTAAGTGTGGTTAAACTGTGGAATTCTCTACTGAAAGAGGCGGTGACAGCCCTAAAAAGGGATTGGATATATTTTAAAATAAAAAGGGCTGTCAGGGTTATCCTGGATAATTAGAGAAGGAGTATTGATCCAGGGAGTAGTCTGATCGCCAGGATCTGGGGTCAGAAAGGAATTTTTTTTCTTCCCCTTTTGAGACAATTGGCAATGTTTCAATGTTTTTTTTTTCTGTTGCCTTTCTCTGGATCAATTAACAATGAATCTGCATATTGCAGATCAGAGAAGATCTAAATAGTCTTTTTTCAACCTTAATTACTATGTAACTATGGTGAACTAACGTAGGAACACAGCATATGCTGGTCAGGAATGATAGAAGTAGAATTATTACATACACTAATTCCAAACTATTATGGCACCATTACCAGCCTCAAGGGAATTCACCAAGCTGGTTGTTTCACCATGGTGCATCTGCAAAGCACTGTGCTTAAAATTGGTGTGCCATGATATGGGAATAGGGTTCATAATTCCAGTGCAGCAGAAGCCTGAGTGCACAAAGATAATGCAGCCATCAACAGTTGTGGAGTGAAAATAGACATGTTGTAGTGTGAAAATGGCCTTAAAAAGGAGCATGTCAGTCGCTTCCATATCTGAACATTGACTGATAGTGTTTTATTGGTTTTGGCACATAGTGTTACTCTTACTACCGTTTTCCTGCTGCCAAACATGACATCTACCTTTTTTTCATATTCTTACCTTTGCCAGCCACACCCTTTTTGTAAGTGACCATGACCCTGATTTGGATATACTTACTACTGCTCGACTTGAGCTAAATATGATTTCACACGTCTGCAGGCATAAATAGACACTTTTGCAAAACCCTAACTTCTTCCCAAATTATCTCACACACTGATAACGGTAACCTTGTAACTATTAGACTCCTCATTTTATCCCACTTTCTTCCCTTCTCTATAGCTTTATGCTATAGTTACCTTTTTCATATAAAAAATGTCACCCTTAACTCTTGCAATTATAAAACACACAACATAATACATGAGTGTCACGATCTGCTTCTTCAAGGGGGCTTGATATGAACCTAGTTCAAACCTACCCCAGCAGAATCATGTAGTTCCTGTTCTCTGTGGCACAAAAGATGGCTTCTGAAGAGGTACAGGCAGAGAATACTGCATACAGGTTATTAGTGGCCCTTGGCAAGACCATTCCCCAAGTCAGGATACAACACACAGAAATAGTCTCACACTGTGGATATGTGAAAACTATCTCTCAACCTTTATGAATGATCAAAACAACATATTTATGCTCTTCAATACCACACCCTTGTGTACATTTGTGTATGTGTGATGTCAGCCCATCTGGTTTGCAACCTTGGGCTACAAAGCTCTTGAGATCAAATTCACAGATATCTATAGCTGGCTAGTGAAAAAACCTGGATGTTAAACTCAAGTGTTTGCTTAGGACTACTTGAAGTACACACATCTGTCTTGACCCAAGGTTTGTATGTGTGAGTGTGCAATGATCTGCAGCTAACTTCTATGCAGAGCATTATTACCAATTCCACATATGTTCTATATAACATTTTCCCTCCTATAATATATTATAACTAGGATACATAATAACCGTGTACAGGCAACATATAACCACACATTAACACATAATCCCAATGCAACAATGTCATGCTCCCCTGGCAATATGAGTCTTTAAACAATTAAATCATGACAGAGTATTTATAGTTTCCCATGGTTGTATTTTCATCTGTAAATTGGTACAATTTCAAGTTATTATGGACCAGAAAGACATGGAAAAGTAAAAAAAAAAGGAAAACTTTACAAAACCACTGCACTTCCATATTTAGATTATGCTTTTTTTTAGAAGAACTAGAACTGATAAAAAAATACAAACTTTAATTCATTAATATAATATCTAATTATACTGCAGTGGGAGCCTCCATTTTTGTCTGCTTATCTACTTTTACAGGTGGACTATGTGTAGTCTTTCAGTTTTTCCAAAGCCTTTATGGTTCTTAACATTCTGTATTAGTTAAAAGTGATAAAATAGTATAATCTGAAAATAATAATAAAAGCATAAAAGTGATTGAAAGATTTATACTATTATAAGAATAAAAATGCAAATTGCATATATTGATATTCAATAAAGAAATCACTGCTGTTTTCAAGAATAATGCAACTTTTATGACTTGCTTCACTTAATGCTAAAATTAACTAATGGCAGTTATATGATTAATGTCAGTTTTTTGAATAATGACTTGATTAACTACTTTAAATGGAGAGCGCTTCCTAGGAGGAAAGTGAGTTAATGGTATGTGTACTTTAGTAGGTTAAATGCAACTGATTGGCACTTTTATGGAGAACGGGACAGATTATATGATATAGTTTTTGACCAAATGGCTGTTTATTTAATCTCATTGCGTTCCTTTTAAATATCTGTCCCCTCTCACTTCTCTGAATTTAAACATGATCTCCTACAATAATTTTTCAACAAGGATATGGAAAACATGGGTGTAGGAACTGGGGGGCGAAGGGGACAACCTCCCCCCCCCCCCCTATTTTTTTATGTGTGTATTTATGTGTAGAGAAGCAATTGTGTGGTATATTCATACTATATGCAGTATCCCCCCCAGATTTCCTTTGGCTCCTACAACCATGATGGAAAACAGTTCATTTTTATAAAATTTTCATTAATCATTGATCTCTAATTAGAAGATTTTTTTCACATTTTATCTGGTTTTGAATGACTGTCAAAAATTCAGTAGCCATATTACGCGATCTGTGTTACAATGCAAAATGAATTGTTATAAAACAAGAAAGCATCATATCACTTTGTTGTGTGTTCCAGGTTCCAGTTGGGAAAGACTTGGTGGGCAACTGTTGATTATTGTATCACATATAATAGTTGTGGACCAAGAAGGTTGGTCATGTTTGCGGCGTTGTCACGCTTTGCGGCCCTCGCGCAGCAAGGTGAGCAGCTGACGCACAGGACTGTGAGGCCCGTGGGACTTAGGCTGCGATGAGTCCCACAGGGCTCACAATTAGAAGGCCCTCATCGCGAGCCCTGCGGGAGTTAGGCTGCAATGAATGCCAAAGGCGCTCATTGCAGGGCTCGCGATGAGGGCCGCAGGTGCTCATCGCGAGCCCCGTAGGACTTAGGAACGAAGCACGTAGAACGGCTGAAACACGCAACTGCAATTGCACACCCCGTAGGACTTAGGACCGAAGCACATAAAACGCCAGAACCACGCAACTGGAAAGACCACCAAAAAAAACAATTATGCCTCAAATTCACTTCCACACTCACACACAGCACAGGGGGAGAGTCAGGGAGCCAGTGAGTGATGTTGCAAGTTAATTTGAGGCATATTTGCCGTTTTTTTACAATTTAAAATCACTTAAGCAAGAAAAATTATTGCGGCCTAAAAAAATTAAAAAAAGTTAAAACAAGGCTGAAAGCAGTAAAAAACAGGCTGAAGGAAGTAACACTTAACGCAAGCCAGTAATACTTAAACCAAGCCAGTAACAATTAACCCAAGGCGTTAACACTTGACCCAAGGCAGTAACACTAATCGCAAGGCCCCTAAACTACACGGGGGGGGGGGGAGTTTGCCATGAGCTCCAAAGGTGCTCAAGCGTTAGCCCTATTAAGTAAACAGGGGAAGAGGCTTGCAAAGAGAGCCGAAGACACTCATTGCAAGCCACACGATGACGGGCAATTTCCTAGTACATACATATGTCACATTGTTGGAATAAAGGTAATAACATTGTTTTTTGTTTTTTTTAAATAATGACCTATAAAACTGTCTACTACAATGTACATTTTAAACAATATCAAGAACCTGTGCAAACAAACGATTTTAAAATAGGACAACAGTTTTTTTTAATACACAGCATAAATTCTTAGGCCAATCATATATTTAGGTGACTACAGCTTCTCCACACTTTTTCTTCATTGGAGAACAGTGTGACACTCATGCAGGCCTGGGAGAAGGCATTGCCACTGGTGGACAGAATGGGATCAAAAGAATAGACTGAGGGCACCTGAAGAAGTTGTGCTTAAGGGAAGTACGGACTGGCTAATTTGGAGATGCCAGAGCACAGATCTTTCCCAGCAAACAATACCACTAGCAGATGATAAACTCACCTTATCAAAATCCTGTATATGAGCCAAATCTAATTCATCATTGTGTCCCATTGATCAATACCTATAAGTTAATTCTGAAATGTTAACGAAAGCGTCAGTAGTGAATTGACCTAACAAATCAAGGGCTAATTATTTCAAAATGACATTTGCACAGCTCTATTCTGACTTAAAACGACTTCTGAACCTGGAGAGGGCTTTAGAATTGTTACTTATGTTAAAATGCAACAATACATATAATAATACTCTCTCTGGGCACCACTATATACACAGTTTTAATGTTTTAGCAGAAATTATATGTTGTTATATGAAAAATTTGATAGTAAATGAATAGGTTGCTATATTATTTCTTAAAAATTATGAGAAACTTTGTAGGATACTATATGCCTCTTAGCTGAGTCATTGGCCAAAATTAATTAATATTCTGTGAGAATGTGACCCTGAAAGGCTGTGATACATATAGAATAAGGACTTGAGGCCCTCACTGTATGCGCTAAACATGTTCTCCTTCTCATCACGAGACTTCACCATGGAGACATGTTATTTATAAAATAGTGATTGTAATCACCTTCACCATATTTACTAAGAATCTTTCTTCTCTAAGCCTATGCTAAAGTGTCAATTATAGAGATCTGAAAAAGTGAGTATTTCATAATTAAATCTATATAACTGTTTTTCTGTCCCAAGTTGCAATAAAGATTTTTAAGCTACTTTTACTACTATATTATATATTTCATCCACAGCTGATTTCTGTTTTAATAGTGACAAAAATGTTGAAATATTATGCACTGTTACTATAACATAGATATCAGTCAGTGGCCTGCTGCCACACTGATTTCTATTTTGCTGATGGACATATAAATAATGGACATATAAATGTTCTTCTACCCTAAGAAATCATGTCTTTATCTATTCAGTAACCAAACTAACCACTTTGTATGATATCTGTTCATCTAAAAATAGTTTAATTGGCAAGCTTACTGTTATTTTTCAAGCACCAGACAATAAGAATATTTATCACATTTTGTCATATTTCCTAAATACAATTTTAGATCTTTAGTGTTTGCAGCAAGTATGGGCCATGTTATTGGAAGGCAGATACTGAATATCACAGTACAGCTGGGAAGTAGGCGACAAAAATTATGCAACAAATTAATAAAATGTAAGTCGTGGGCATAAAAGCATTTCCAGAATAAAAAATCTTCATTTTAGCAGACTCTGCTAGTGCATCGGGGCTGCCATGACGTCAAACCTCCTTTTCAATGCACAAAGGAGCAGTAACAGGGCAGGGCAATCTCCCTCTATTGAGTTTGTTGGAGGGAGGGGGATGTAATCCTGTACTATTATCTGAATCTACCAATTATCTGAATCTACCAATAAAACCTCCTCCCTCCTCTTTCCCTCCTCCTTCAACTATTGAACAGATAATACAAATTAGGAGACCAGCAAGACGGGTGGAAGACACAAACATGGAATCCTTCTGGCACAAGCACTGTCTAATAAATAAGATTTTACCTAAAAAAATTGCACAGCTGCTAATGTTGTTATTTTGTTACAAACTTCACAAGCATACATTTTTTTCTGGACATATTGTCTTCCTTTGAATAGTACATGGCATCATATGTTGCACAGGATTTTGAGACTATAGAAAATGAATAAATGACTATGGGCCTCATTCTATTAGCGGCCGTAAATCGGCCGTAAGGCTGCGATTCCTTGCGAGGGTTCAGTTAACTCGCGATTCTATTATACGGCCCCGCAAGGATCTCCCCTTACGGCCGGCCGCATATCTTGGAACCGGCCGTAATCTGTGAAATCTAAAAACGGAAAAATAAATTCAAGCCTGCACTGTACAGCTCTGTAAATGCTAGGGATCATATTGGGGGACATGAGGATTAAAAGGAACCCCCTCTCAAGCTTGCACATCTGCCCAAACCCGAGTTCAAATTAACTGTTTATTTCCCGGCTGCGGCGTGGGTGTGTCTGAGGTGCTCCAAGCACTCTGGACTTTTTACATGGATATTTTACGGATAGTAAAAATAAAATATTTTACGGATTTGAGTATAGGATAATTATGTGCTATTTTTTCTAACACCTAAAATCCCTTTATAGTCTTCTCAAAGTGCAGGATGGCTTTATTTGAGCTATTTTATGTGCTTAATTGGTGCTAGCGAGACCTCTTTCCTGCAAGTAAGCTGCGGCTCGCTTTTAGCCTTGCAGAGAGGTTTCCCGGAGCAATTGAATTGCAAATAGGAATTTCTTACAGCCGAAACTCTTGCGGACGTTTTAGATCAAAGGCTTTCCTCGGCCGCAAGAGATAGCAAGGCACCGGCCGCAAGCCTGCCGGAGCCCCCGGCCGTAAGGGAATAGAATAGCCGAATAGCTTGCGGCCGGTCCTTGCGGCCCTGCAACGGCTGCGGCCGCTAATAGAATGAGGCCCTATGAGTGTTGTAATTCAATGGCGACAAACAGAGTGGGGAAAGGATGGACATTAATCACTAAGAGAGAAACAATCACATCTATAAATACACATAGATACATATATCTACAAATCCATACACACATTTATATACAGTAAATATGAATTTACAATCAGAAGCATTTACTCATGTACATATACATACATGCAGGGCTGGATTAACCATTAAGCAAAATAAGCACATGCTTAGGGCATCAAGGGAAGGGGGCACCACAGAAATTTGAATTAAATATTTTAATTTTGCATCTGTTTAGCTTTTCTTTGTTTAAAAGTTATAACATGATTTGAACAGGCATTTAGCTTTTTTAAATGCGATTTAGCCATAAAAAGGGAAATTTATAACATGTAATGACTAGGAATTTAGCTTTTTTTTGTGGGGGTTCTAGCTTTTTGTTACCAACATTAGTTGGCAACCTTGTACCAAGCCAGCCAGTCTTCTACTTGCCACGGTGGGGAAAGGACGTACGAGCAAAGTTTCCCTTGTGTTTGAATGTGTGCACATCTATGTTAGACAGGAAGGAATATACTGTACGTAAGCTGCGTGCTCGAGTGTGACCTCAAGCTGTTCACAGTACATATATTACATATATATGGGGCCACCAAAATCTTATATGTGCTTAGGGCCTCTAAGGGTCTTAACCCGGCCCTGTATAAATGCCACACCTACCTTAAAGGGCCAATGTAGTTTTATAACAAATTACAACCACTAGCAACTGTGTAAGCCTCGAACATGGAAGCTTTCTTAAAGAAAATCTTATATCAACCTCACTCTGCTTGTGTAATTTGTAATTCCATATAGACTAGTCTAAAAAAAAAAAAATACAGACTTATATTGATCAACTTTTGTATTCAAATACTTTCCAGTCCACTATGCAGAGCCCATGAGCTTAAAGGGCATCAATGCTCGCATCAAACCAATACAGTTTTCTATGTGCTGACTACTTGTTTAGTGAGAGACTGAAGCAGGCTAACTTGCCTTCTTTCGAGTTAATATAATTTTAAATAACTCCATTTCATTATAAAATGCATGCATTTAATTTAGTTGATGTTTATAGACACCTACTATCAATGGATCACTGTAGCAATAGTTTTTGTCAATATGGTTTTATGAATAACATTGGCCAAATTGTTTTAATAAAGTAATGATAGAGTAATAAGAACTAAAAGGACGTGTTCTCTTCTCATAAATTGTACTGTTGGCTTAGAAAGAAGAAGAATGACCCATGAATATAAAGATATCTCCTACTGGATGTATTGCACTGCTGGGTCTAACAAGGGTCCAAAAACTGCTGCATTTTGGGACAGGATCACCAAGTGTGGTAGTATAAACGAGGGAATTCACAGCGTCTCCAGCATATTTTATAATCTATAGCACCAATTTAATCTAATCTTTCAGGAGTGAGGTACCAGCTTAGTTGGGTTTTTTTGACTGACATTTTAAGGTAAGCAGAGATTTGGTGGCCCACATTCTTATAGAGAAAACCACTGAAGACCCCTCTTAGATTTACCTCCAATGCTACAGACTATCTGAAATCATATTTATTTCACAATTTTACAATAATTGGGTGAAATCTCCCGTTTTTCACAGCACGATTTGTAATGGTATGACTCATATCCACCTGAACATCATTAGTCTGGAGATCGAGGTAAAAGGTGAAGTGGTAAATCCCACAGCAGTAACAGCCTGGTAATACATTGATCCAGTTTTTTTTGCTTTATACAATAAATCTTGTATTTCTTTGTTCACAGATAATGAAACATAAATAGCATTGCGAACACTGAGAAATAACCCTGATCTTGAATGTCCTCTCACATTTTTGCTAATCCTTCTATAATGATCATAAAATGTTATTATTGGTAATTATTAATGGACAACCAAAGTTCAATGCAAAAAAATTGATTATGATTCGGTGCTTTCACCGATGTGACCTAGGTTGGATTCCAGCCAGGGAACCAAGAGGTTACACCACCCTGAAGCTAAGCAGGGTTGGGCCTGGTTAGTAGTTGGATGGGAAACCACCTAGGAATACCAGGGGCTGTATGCTGTGGCTCATTGGAAAAAGAACTGGCAACACACTTAAGTATCTCTGCCATGAATACCAAGTGGATCAGAATGGTGTATTGTGGTCCATGATGCCATGGAGAGTCGGGCACAAACTGAAATAGAGAATTTATTTTCTTAAAGGATATTTGTAGTGAGCTGTTTTATCATTTATTTAAAACATCATATTGTAAACACTATACAAATGTTACATAGCAAACGAGTGGTCTATAGGGTATATATATACATTAAAATAAGTCTGGGTTGAATTTTCTTTCTTTATATGATACTGAAGGGCGGGAAACCTTGACAGTCTGTTTTACAGATACATCCTTGTGTGTTGTGTGTTTGAATAAAAACTAGCTAAACAAGCAAAGATAGTGGGACACTACATTACACGTCCTGCTAATTTGTTTGCATTAACTAGTCAGGCAACCATATTGCTTTTTATCTATTTCTGTATTGATTTTGTGTTAATTTCCTTCATGCAATATAATTAAAAAAACATGTAATGGACAGCACATGTTCTTTACACGGGTCCTTCAACTATTATTACTGACTGTTGGCAGCCTTTTACCTTATTTAATTTGCATAATTAAGCTAATATCTCAACACGGAGGGACTTTGTAGAACGAGTACATTTCAGTTAGTCCGATTGAACCCTCTGCCACTTGGGATTGTCAAAATGGTTGTCTACTATCAAGGCCATAGCCCATGTGTAGAAATACATAAACACAAATGGTGACTCATGAATGGTAACTTATACTCAGTAAATGAAAAATTGTATTTCATTTTTTACTCTATATAAACATTATCCACCATGGTTCTTGAAAAGAACATATATTATATTATGACCAGCATTTATAACTTTTACTTAGTAAAGATCAGCATAAATAACTTCTCAATTTATTGTTATTATACAAAAATGTATCTTTTGTGATCAAACTTACACTGAAAACAGCTGTTTTTCTCCCCATCTTTAGACTGGAACTCCTACCAACTGGGCCGTAGACGCAAACTGGGCCGTAGACGCAAACCTGTAAACCGTTCTTGCGCACGTTGGATGTGCGGCCATGAACATGATCAATTAGTCAAAACTGTAGTTGCAGGTTTAGACGGAGCCAATGGCAAATGAGATCATCATCATTACGTCACTGAAAAATGGAGGTTAGATTTCAAAGCCTTACGGGTCTCAATTACGAGTTTCGATCGAACCTGCACTCTAGAAATAATGCAATATTAATAAATCAGTAAATATGATATTCAAGTTCCATTAAATGTATTAACACATTGATTGCTGGGATTTGCAGATTTGCGAGCTTGAGAATGTTGTGCTATTAATTTTAATACCTAACTTTCCCTTTAATTATAAGTACAGTAGTGTGTATATTTGCATTTACAGTGCTACGGATAGGACTTTAACCACCTTGCTGGTCCTCTCTAGTACCCATTGGCTTTTTGGCTCCATTTGTGGGTTACAGGGGTCAAAGGCTACTGGATTTGTGGCAATTTAATAGCGATTTTCGATTGTAACATTTACGGGCTTCACAGATCAAAGGATTTGCAGGCGCGGAGTTCAGATTTCGACATCTGATATTATTATTTTTTGCCCTTAACCCGCAGGTTGCTTTATGAGGCCAATTAACAGCCATAAGTCTTGCGGGCTACATTACGGGCTACAGTTTTACACGTTGTGGGAATTTAATAGGGTTGTTTGCATAGGTCTTGCATAGGAAAAGTTTCTCAACTCCTTACCAACTTCGGCCAATTATTTAACTGTTCTCACCCATGGAAAGACTACTGTGTAAAACATGGGAGAATTGGGTGCAACAAGCAATGGGAAAGGTGCAGTGACTTTTTCCATAACTTTTGGGAAATCGAATCCAGGGACTTTATATCAAATTTTTCACAATCTGCCGAAACTACCTGACAAATGTCTGTTTGATCTACAAGCCACAATTTTATTCTATAATTCTTTTTTATAGTTTTGTTTTAACCTGAATGTTATTTTACAAAGAAAGATAAGTCGCTTGTAGCTGTTAATAAATGTACAACATTACATATAATTTGATTTACTCATTAGAATTGACAATGTATGATTCTTTGCATGTTACTTCCATTTACTTATTTAATAAGTAAACATGCCATGGCAGGCTATGCAGGTAGGAAGGCTTTCTGTGTATTGCTGTGCTGAAGGTTTTCCTGGAAATCCAGCCTTAGGTAATTTAAAGTGTCCTGGCAGAGGTTCCAAATATAGTATAATTTAAAACTATAGATATTAACAAGTATGTTATAAGATTTAAGTTTGACATTGTAATAAGAGATGATTGCATATGATTAATGATAAGCCCCTGATACATTGTTTTTGGAGCAGTTGGTTGCACGAAAAGAGACTATGCTTACCATCGACCTAGGCAACTGTTGGCTTTGATTGGCCTTACCATAATCAAGTGACTCTTTCATAAATGTATATTTCCATTGAACAATTATTTATTTCCCCAAATATGTATTTAGGTTTGATGTTATCCTAGGCTGAATCTGATTAACAAGTCTCCTCCATGCCCCAGTTACTACTTGTCCTTTCACCTTACAATACAAAAAAATCAGATGATTACTTTTTTATTGGTCAATCATATCAGAATGGTCACCTCACTCTTCATAAACACACACACACACACACATATATATATATATATATATATATATACATATACAATATATATATATATATATATATATATAAATACTGTATATGTATTTATTGTATATATTTAAATATATATATATATAAATATATATATATATATATATATATATATATATATATATATATATATATATATTTATATTTAGCCTATGCCCCACAAACGATTTAATCTACTCGCCAGAATGTTCTGCCCTAGGCCTGGGCTCCCCCACAAGCCTAAGCAAATATACATCACTGTATTTCCTTACATATTTTTTTTTTGTCTGGATGGTTCTTTACAAACATATTTATTTGAATATATCTGTGTAACATTTAAAAGCACTTAAGATTTTTAATAGAAGGTTCAACTGTACGTTACAAGCAATTATTTATTTAATAATGAAGCACGCTTTATAAAATACAACCTGGAGTCCAAAAGTTATGCTAAATGAATTTATAAACTGAAGGTTTTCAACACTTGGAAGGATATCAGCAAGATTTGCGTATAAATTGGTAAGTGAGGTGAACTTGTTCCTTAATCCCCACAGAGCAATAAATACAGGATGATGTGTATTTGTGTTTGCATTGCAGGCCGCAGTCACCCGCTAGTGCCCTAATCTGTCCAAACCAATTATGACTCTTGGCTGGCCACTGAGAAATTATTTAAACAAAAATGTCATTAGCTCAGCCTAAAAATTAATGGAAGTTTTAATGTACTTTCTTCCAGATCTGTTAATTTGCAGCTAATCTGTTGACAGAGTCACTGTCGTTATTTATGGGATCACAGTGAACAAATATGATCTTTTCTAAGGTCTGACTGGAAATAAAAATATTCCTTCAGTAAGAATCCTAATATAAATGTACTTTACTACAGACCAGGAAAAGAGTCAGATGTACAAATGTAGGGTCGGCTTCCTTTAAAAGACACTGTGGTAATTTTGTTATGTGGCATTTTGGATAACTAAACTATGGGATAATGGGCAGAACGCTTCAGAAAGTAAAAAAGAAAAAAGACACATCTATGCATATATTCTTTACTGTAGTCTTCCATTTAGTTTACTAAGCTAAGAAGATTCTGTCTCAATAGGGCATGCAGAAACTCCAGTCTCCTCCAAACTTGAGAAGTAGATTGCATATAAAAGTAATAAATCGAAAGTTGTCATTTTTTTGTGTGTAGTTCTTCAAAAGAGTATATTTTAAATTTGTGACCGGACTGGTCCTTTTATCTTGTATTATAAAAAAGCATAGAAAAAAAAAAGAATATTTTTAAATATTAGGGCTGACCATATAGGCACTTACAGCCTTATGAAATTGCGATTCGGCCAATTGAAGGTCTTCACTAACTAAAAACTTCTGAAAAAAAAAATGCTATGTGCTTATATAGAGCCCTTTTCAATTGGCCTAGGGTGTCAAGTTTTAAGGACTGCCAAAGTCAATTTTATATTTTGATTCATGAAATGCGATGACACCATGGCAAATAAAAGAAAACTAGTAGGAGAATGTATTTAATTTGGAATACCAGTAAAATATGCCAAATGTTTATTCTAGACTTTTCATATACTTCAATTAAATGTTGGGTGAGGGAAAATTAATAGTACACTTATGGTGATTTCTGGTAACTTTGGTTAGTGCAAAAATTATAAGGGTACATTATTTTACGGGGTTTTAAATGATCACTGTACTGGTCCAGCTTCCATATTTTTTAGGAAAAAAAGACCAGTACAGGCAACTCTACAGTGGAGAATTATCCAACACTTCATCCTTTAGTGCATCTCAATCAATATCATATAAAACCCCCTTTGTCAATGTGTTCACCTTAAAATGTTTATTAAAATGACATGTTAAGTGATGTATTTGGCCCAGGACCACAACAATACCAAAAATAGGGTATCATATTCATAGTGACTGTTGATGTCAGGAAGTACTTTAACACATTTATAAAAAGAAAATCACACGGCTGTATAAGAATCCTCCACTTGGCCAAGGTGTGGACATTACAGAAAATATGTGTCCCCAGGACCCATTCATAACAGCTTCCCAAATCCATGTGTTTGATACGTAATTATTATTGTTCATTTATAACGCGCCAACATATTCCGTAGCGATGTACATAAATTAAGTTCAGACAAAGATAAATACAAATTGACACATAGCAAAGCAAGGAGGGTCCTGTCTGAGCTAGGAATCCAATGCCCATGGTGAATTCCCAAAGTACTTAGGATAGAAACTCGCAGACTTACAATCTAAGGTAATAAAAACAATGGAAGTCAATTGAGCCCCTTGTGAACTGGAAGAGTCATATGTATCCCTATTTCCCCCCAAAAAGGAACTAAAATATATTAATTAATTAGTTAATTAAAAGAAGCACTACTTATCTAACCCACCTTGCCTCCTCTAGTGTATTTGACTATGAATCAAATAACCACATAACTATACCTACACCTTCTAAGCCTTACTAGCTCCGTGGATTTGGTGGCTGGCAATAAAAGCTACCACAGCCTCAATACAGAATAGTGTCCCCTCTCATATACCCAAAGTAGGGGTTGTTTGGGATTCCATGACAGCTGGTCCCAAAGGGTGAGGGCCACTAGCCTGAGGGTTATTAGCCTAACGTGCAGGCAAAGCAACAATACATTTTATTGATACACTAGAACCATATAATGTATTTACCATGCATTATTGGGGTAAAATAGGAAATACCACTACTTTTTGCATGCCTCACAAAACAGCAGAGTTAATAATAGGTGTCTGTTAGAAGTTGAATAAGAGCATAACATTTCTGTCCATTCAATACCCCAGAAGAAAAATAACTCCATCGAGAAATAAATCAAAAAAGTCAAATTAACCTGCTGCATAATTATTTTTTTAAAGGGTCAGTAATCTTGTCTTACAGATCCACCTGCAAAAACCTCAGATCAATACATTATTTCTGTCCATTAAAAGCTGAACATGCATTAAATATGATGTACAATATCTAAGATTAACACCTTTCTTTTCTTACTTTTGAAGAAATTCCAAAACTAATTATTCATGACCTTTTTCTTATTACAAAATGTATATTAAAAAAAGTTAATTAATATAATTAAAGGTATTGAAGCACTATATAATGTTCCATTGTTTTATCATCTCTGCTCACTCTAGGACATGGGGTCAGAATCATTCTTATTTTTATCTTATTTAGTCTTTCATCATTAGGCAGATGAAAAGCACTCGGTCCTCTCTCGGAGACACTTTATTTCACACTTAACCCTGGAATCAAATGCATTTGCCAAACTGGGAGTGAAATGTCAACTAATTGTCAGCACTGCACATTGATTACTCAAAAGTAATTGATTAATTGGCACTAGGCTAATTTTTAAATCACAAGCAATAAATTATTCCTTTTTTGAACCTGACCACCAAAGTGATATAAGGCTTATTAATTGGGAACACTGATGATTCAGTTTTACATCTTGAAGTATCTTCATGCATTTAATACTATCAAAAATAACATATTTATATGCAGTGGTTATATGGCTGCATTGAGACTAACTGGTAACAGATGGAGACTGGCCCACAAAGACTGATATATGGCCAGCACAGATGTCTCGATATTGCCCCTGTCTCTATTAGCCTATGTGGCATTGTATTAGACAAGATCACTTCTGTGCCTCAGAAAAATATTTGCATTTTTAAGTGTTTTTCAATTAATTTGGGTGTTTTATTTTCTTTATACTAATAAAATATACCCTAATCTGATACTTATAATAGAAGGCATAGTGATCTTTCATCCTGGCCTTTATTGCCTTGTTACCTGAAACTTCCAAATCCTTAAATAAGCAACCAGTTACATTAGGTCCTTTCTTTTAGATGACATTGTCTGAATTAATTTTCATAAAAACATTTGGACCTTGGTAACTTTTGTAAAAGATAATTGACTACCCCTTCTAGATGTTTACCTTGTTGTGGTGAAGGGACTTGTGTACCTCAATGAAGCTGTGAGATATACCATGAAGGGTCAGTCACCCAAGATGTGCAGGTCATATCAGAGAGGTCAAACAAATCATGGTCTACTGGAGAAGGAACCGTCAACCCACTCCAGTGTCTTTGCCATGAAAACCTTATGGATAAGCACAACCAGAGACATAACAATTGCACCTAATGCGCTGCGCGGCATAGGGTCACAGGGAGTCGGACACTACTGAATGACGAAACACACACACCCATGTTGTAATGCTTTATTTTTATTGATATGGTATTCTCAATCGACAGGGCTAGGTCCAAATCTCACCATCAAGCCTAGTTCTTCCGGACCTTTGTTACTACACTTTTCCTGAAGCTTCCACATATACTATTAGTGTATTTCAAAAGAACCAGTATAGTGATCATATAATATGGTGTTATTTGTTAATGCAATAACTGATTAGCAAAAGCATTCATATTGGAAGAATAAAATCAATTTAGCTTTTAAAACTTACTTTTGAATCTTAGCATTGTAGGTTCAGGAAGATCTGCTCATATCCACCTCATTTTCGGTGTCCAGTTGGTTGAAGACCTTAGCATTGTAGGTTCAGGAAGATCTGGTCATATCCACCTCATTTTAGGTGTCCAGTTGGTGGAAGACCTTAGCATTGTTGGTTCAGGAAGATCTGCTCATATCCACCTCATTTTAGGTGTCCAGTTGGTGGAAGACCTTAGCATTGTACAGTAGGTTCAGGAAGATCTGCTCATATCCACCTCCTATTAGGAGTCCGGTTGGTGGAAGAGGATCTAACCAGGAGGCTATCCTGATAGGAACCTTTATCTGCCTTTTTCTTATCAGTAGCAAAATGAGAGATTAAATAGACATTTTAAGACAGTATCCTAAACAGACATTGAAAATTACAGATACAAACTTTTTTTGTTTTTGAAATGTACAGTATATAAAAGGGTGGACAAGTCTGGTCCGGGAGAGCCCAACACAGGCCAGGACTTGGGTATATCCCTGCTGCGTACAGGTGAGTCAATCACTTCTTCAGTCATCCTTTTACATTTTTACCAAATTATTCTGTACTGAGGGTGGTGGGTTTGTATTTATCAGCTTGTTCTGTCTGCTGCTTTTTCAAGTGGCTATACCCTATAAAATAATGACCTAACCATAGTTTTGTTGAAAGCACTGGCAGTTTTGTGTGCCATATTCTCATTGTGCATTCTGCATTTAAAGGCTCCTCCCACCTCAGGAAGTTGCTAAGCAATAAACTAAATGGGTGATCCAACTGCTGCATGAATACATGTAAAAGATAAGAATATTTTTTTTTATAGTCTAAAAATATTTATATATTTTCAAGTGCTCCTATATTCCTACCTCAAAATTGTATATGTAAATCGTAAAAATAAATAATCTGAGAGTAATTAACTAATTAATATTCAGTGCTGTGATGGGAGGCGCTTGCACTGCAGTGCTGCAATTCCTCATTAGTAAAAGAGATTATTGAATTAGTTTATAGATTCCAGCCACACCTTTGCCCTGCAATCATCTAAATTAGTTCAGCCCTTCACACAATGCTTAAACCTACTGATGCCCATATAGTCTAATTGGACAAACTCATTAGCTACTACATAGGATCATGAATTATTGATCTTGACAACAACACAATTAGGAAAGCGGTCATCAGAATAACAGCTAGTTAAAGATCTACTCCATGAACACAGCGCTGTCAAAGTAGAAATAATTAAATTAAAAAGAAAAAAAGTGTAGGCCCTGCAGTAGACAACCCTTGATCTATGGTTAATCAGTATTATTGCAGTGTGGGGTGAGATACAACTTTTAACTTAATTACCAATTATTATTTTGTCATGAAGTTTGATTTGAATAATGATTGTAAAAGCTGGATATGTCCAAACACAATTATTTAAGTACCTTTTTTTTTACGTCACCCCTTGCTTGATTAACACCTAATTTACCACACTAATTTGAGTAATTGAAGACGCTTGAGAGAAGTGATATATATAAATATTTTAAGACATATTTGAGATGCAGATGGAGTATTTGTAGCAACGCATTACTATTATTAATCTTTATTATACATGGGTATATTAAAGTAAAATGTTTACAGTAAATATAGTATACGGTATAGAAAATACAAAACCCAAAACCAATAAAGATATAGGCCCTCATTCAATTGCAATTTGCCCAATTGAATATGGGTCTAAATAAGCACATAACATATTTTTTTTAAAGAAGTTTTTAGTTTTGAAAACCTTGCTTTTGGATAGATGTTTACTAACTAAAAACTTCTTTAAAAAAATATGTTATGTGCTTATTTAGACCCCTATTCAATTGGGCAAATTGCAATTGAATGAGGGCCATAGTGTATTGCCCCCCTCAAACCCACTGAGCTAGTAAGGGTTAAAGGATATAGGTATAGTTATAGCATTATTTAATTGCCCTCCATAGCCTAAATAGACAAGAGGAAACAAGCATGTGCAATAAGGCATTCAACAAATAAAAGAAAAAATCCCTGTTCTGGAGAGCTTACAATCTAGAGGGGATAAGTGGGAGAGTGAGACAAGAGGGTAAGAGATATGCCTAATGTATAATGACTGAGTCTGCAGGGTAAGTAACAGTAGGGTGTGTGGTTTGTACATGTACATGTGTTGCAGTGGTGGAGCTAGAGAATGGAGGGCCTTGGTGCATTTTTGTTGTGCTGGCCCCTCACCAGTACTATTTCACTCAGTGCACCACCTCAAGAACACTTCTGTTGTGGCAAAAACATAACCACAATCCACATTTTACTCCGAAACCCAGTCATGATGCCAAAACACAGAGGCCTTTTATTTTCTTTAGTTTATTTTGGACTTGCGCGGGTCAGCAACAGAATAAAAGTCAAAATGTCTGCTACTGACTGACAACATACATAAACAACATAGGTTTTTATACAGAGAATGGTATAGCCCAATACTACCCTTCTAAAAAATGACACATTCCCACTAACAGCCAATAAAAAATTATTTATAATATGAAATCCAATAAAAATGAAATATGCATTTTGGACGTGTCAGCCTGACATGTCACACTAGATGCTCAAAAAAACTTGTACTTGTTATCTCTGCGCATAGGTCAAGCATATTTGGCCTTGTGGACTACAGAAGTACATTTTGTTTTGGGTATAAGGAGTTGGCCTTCTTACAGAGAACAGTATATCTTATGAGAACAAGAACTGTTTACACTTATAGAGAAAAAAACAATGAATTAAGTAAAAGGCATAATTAACTGTTTCATCCCTTACGGCCTGCAATGGAAAATTACGGTAGCACGTCCTTAGCATGCTACACAACAGTGCGCCGTCATCAGCGCGCTGACCAATGAGCACACGGACAACTGCACGACAAACCACACTGCGCCGGACAAGTGCGATAACTGGGAGCCAGATAACAGCACGTGGCGACAACCATCTTCAGGTAGAGAGACAGGCATAGGGAGGGAGGAGAGAGTCAGGCATAGGAAGGGGGAGAGAGACAGGCATAGGGAGGGAGGAGAGAGACAGGGATGGGAAGGGAGAAGAGAGATAGGAGGAGGATGGGGGAGAGGTAATCATAGGAAGTGGGAGACAGACATTGAAAGGGGAGAGGCAGTAATGGGTAGAGGAGAGAGGGGAGAGGCAGTAATGGGTAGAGGAGCGAGAGAGACAGATGGGAAGGGTGGGGGGAGAAAGGCATGGGAAGGGAAGCAAGTGATAGCTATGGAGAGGAGTGGGGAAGGAAGAGAGAGATAGGCATGAGGAGGAAGGAGAGGGAGGCATGGGGAGGGAGAAGAAAGACATGGAAGGAAAGAAGGGATGGTTATGGGTAGGGCAAAGAGAGACACACTTATGGGAAAAGAGTAGAAGAGAAGGGCGGGGAGAGGGAATAATAGGAAGATGCGACAAGACATGGGTAGGGAGAGAGACACTAATGGGAAGGGTGGGTAGAGAGATGCATGGGAAGGGAAGCAAGAGATAGCCATGGGAAAGGAGGAAAGATGCAGTAAATAGAGAGACAGATATAGGAAGGGGATATATATCATCAGATAGGAGAGCAAACCAAGGAGAGAGACATAATGCCATGGTGAGATAGGTAAGAGAAACAGCCAAGAGGTGCGCTGTTATCTGGTGCCCCGTTATCAGTGCATGCTCTTGTTTGGCGTGGTCTGGTCTGTCGCGCAAGTGTAGTGCACGCATTGGTCGGCGTGCTGATGATGGCGCACTGCTCTCTAGCGCACTAAAAACGGGGTGCTGAAAATTACAGGTTCAAAGCTTACATCTTAGGCAAATATCATAATAGGAAGGAAAGACAAGGTCTCTAAAAAATCCAGTACAGATGAGTTTCCTACAACATGGTGATATTACATTATAACTCACAGAGTCCTTTGCACCTTTTACCTTATTACCTTCTCAACAAGAGTATTGCAAAAGAAAATTACAATTATACATAGAAACAAAAAAAACAATAGATATTAAAAAGACAATTACCGTATATACTCGAGTATAAGCCGACCCGAGTATAAGCCGAGACACCCATTTTACCACAAAATACTGGGTAAAATGAGTGACTTGAGTATAAGCTGTGTCCCTCTTGTGCCCTCTGTGTCCCCCTCTCTCTACGTGTCTCTTCTCCCCTCTCCCTTCCCTGTGTCTCTTCTCCCCTCTCCCTTCCCTGTGTCTCTTCCCCCCTCCCTTATCACACTCCTCAACCTCCCTCCTCATCCTCAACCTCCCTCCTCATCCTCCCTCCTCATCCTCCCTCCTCAACCTCACTCCTCATCCTCAACCCCCTCATCCTCAACCCCCCCATCCTCAACCCCCTCATCCTCAACCCCCCCCATCCTCAATCCCCCCATCCTCATTCTCTCTCCTCAACCCCCCATCCTCAATCCCCCTCCTCAACCCCCCCATCCTCATCCTCTCTCCTCAAACCCCCCTACTCAACCTCAACCCCCCTCCTCAACCCCTCATCCTCAACCCCTTCCTCAACCCGCCTCCTCAACCCCCCCATCCTCAATCCTCCTCCTCAACCCCCCCATCCTCATCCTCTATCCTCAACCCCTCATCCTCAACCCCCTCCTGAACCCCCCCATACTCATCCTCTCTCCTAAACCCCCCATCCTCTACCCCCCTCCTCAACCCCTCCTCCTCATCCTCCCTCCTCAACCCCCCATCCTCAACCCCCTCCTCAACCCCCCCATCCTCAACCCCCTCCTCAACCCCCCCATCCTCATCCTCAACCCCTGCTCAACACCCTCCTCAGCCTCAACCCTCCTCAACCTCAACCCTCCTCAACCTCAACCCCCCCTCAACCCCAACCCCCCTCCTCAACCTAAACCCCTCTCAACCCCCCTCCTCCACCTAAACCCCCCTAAATACCTCCCCCCTCTCCCCTCACTTACCAGCTTGTGCTCCGGCCTCCGCTGCTTGACCCGGCGCGCACGTGACGTCACATGCTCGCCGCGTCATTAGCATATTCCGGGTGCCGGCACCCGGTATATGCTAAACCTCAACCCCCCTCAACCCCAACCCCCCCTCCTCAACCCCCCCTCCTCAACCTCCATCCTCATCCTCAATTAGTCCGATATGAACTGTGGAATAATGTAAAAGTCTCAATAATGGAATCCAAAGCACAAAGTTCACAGTCCAGATATTAAAGTCTGCTGAATGAAAGCTTTACAATCAGTGATTATAAAGCACAAGCAAGAAAAAATCAAATCCTGATGGAAAAACAATAAATCCACAAAAGTCTGGATGAAAATAAAGATAAATTCAAAGAATAAGGTCATAGAGCCATTTTCCCCTCATACTGATGGTCTAATGAGGCATTTAGATGATAGATGTAATTTAGTAACCGATAAAGTTTGCACTGATATTACTAATAACCCAGAGTGTATGAATGGTAATTTCTTGTTTCCCTAATTACTATTCCTTATAAGATGTTAGTACGTACTGGATCCTAGCAAGTTGATAGAACAAAGTGCAGAAATGTTAGAAGCCGAAGGACAGTAAAAAGAATGACAGGTATAGGAAAGAGTAGAAAAAGTAAAAATGACAAAACAATGTGAACATATGCTCAGACAAACTTCATAAAAACCCAGTCTTACACATTACCTTTAGCAAGGCTCCTCTTTGTCCATATGATAAACAATAAACAGGCGGATCACTTGTTTCTGGATGGTGAGCTCCATTGGCCAAAGCAATAGGCCACCATGTGCAGATATCCAGGCACAGGACAAGGAGTATGTGACTTTCTCACAGATCTTTACATCTTATCTCTTTGCCAGCAGATATATGTATTAGCCTATGGTCATGTTAATGGACAAGAGTTTGACCTTTCCCCTTTTTCTTGGGTGCAGACAAGATTTCAGTCTAGGCTTTGTCTTTAGTCAGCAAACTCGGTATCTGTTTCTTCATCTGTGATTATCTGTTGCAGTTGCGGCTGGTGACTTTTTTCAAGTTGGAGGGGCGCAAGGGCGAAACATAGCCACTCCCCTTTTTTCAAACCACACCCATTTTTATAACTCCTCCCCTGACATCATAATGACCTTTATAAGCCCCGCCCAATGACCTTATACTTGTAAAGCCCATTGAAATACATGATCAGCAATGCAGAAATGTCAAGAAGTAAAGTAACAATGTGTTAAATTCATTGGTATACAATATAGATTGAAAAAACTCATGTGACAAGACTACAGCAATATCACAATTGCACCTATACGCATTAACAGAAAAATTAAAGGAGTGACAACTACCATTAGTCGGCTCTTCTTCTCAGGGTATTCACGTTCAGTAAGTTGACCAACGAGTAGAAACAAATCTGCAGCCACATAGGGTTTGCACCTGGGGTTGAAAGAAAACAAGCAAATCAATCAGACCATTCAAGAACAAAACCATACTTAAAAAACATTAAAAGACCAATTGGAACCATATAGGCCCCAAACATACCTTAGAAGACCAAGTGTGACCATAGGCCCCAAACATACCTTAGAAGACCAAGTGGAACTATATAGGCCCCAAACATACCTTAGAAGACCAAGTGTGACCATAGGCCCCAAACATACCTTAGAAGACCAAGTGGAACTATATAGGCCCCAAACATACCTTAGAAGACCAAGTGTGACCATAGGCCCCAAACATACCTTAGAAGACCAAGTGGAACTATATAGGCCCCAAACATACCTTAGAAGACCAAGTGTGACCATAGGCCCCAAACATACCTTAGAAGACCAAGTGGAACTATATAGGCCACAAACATACCTTAGAAGAAAAAAATGTGTGACCATAGGCCCCAAACATACTTTAGAAGACCAAGTGGAACCATATAGGCCTCAAACATACCTTAGAAGACCAAGTGTGACCATAGGCCCCAAACATACCTTAGAAGACCAAGTGTGACCATAGGCCCCAAACATACCTTAGAAGACCAAGTGAAACTATATAGGCCACAAACATACCTTAGAAGACCAAGTGGAACTATATAGGCCACAAACATACCTTAGAAGACCAAGTGGAACCATATAGGCCTCAAACATACCTTAGAAGACCAAGTGTGACCATAGGCCCCAAACATACCTTAGAAGACCAAGTGGAACTATATAGGCCCCAAACATACCTTAGAAGACCACGTGAAACTATATAGGCCACAAACATACCTTAGAAGAAAAAAATGTGTGACCATAGGCCCCAAACATACCTTAGAAGACCAATCAGCACTGTATAGGCCCAAACCAGTGGATCTTGGGATTCAAGAAAACAACAACATTTCACTTCTGTTTAGACAACACAATAATCAATGTCAAACAAACACGTTGAATTAGCATATGGATAACCATATGAGCAGTAACGCCACGCCAAGGCTTCAACAATTGTTACTGACCATTCACACACCTTTCATAGCTCCTTCAATATGCACACCCACACACCATTCATACTTTACTTACCACTAGTTATTTTTGGTAGCGAGGTGGTGCCATTTCTGAGAACTTTACGTACCCTTGAAGGTGCCTCCAATTCCTTCAAACCAATGCATTCAACCGCTACAGGGCCATGGTGCTTTTTAAATACCTTTTTATCCTCTTCAATGTGGAGAAGCATCTTTCTGGTTCTTTAGTAGTCTTCGGTGTTGTAAGCAGGATTCCTTATAGCTTCACTCACTCTGTTAAATTATGTAGATTAAATTGATGGTAAAGTTGCTGCAGAGCAACAGCACTTGTACAGACATGGAATTCTGGCTTCCCGTACACAAGTGACAGCTACCCTTGGAAGTGCCTCCAATTCCTTCTAACCACACCAAGGCTTCAACAATTGTTACTGACCATGCACACACCTTTCATAGCTCCTTCCATATGCACACCCACACACCGTTCATACTTTACTTACCACTAGTTATGTTTGGTAGTGTGAGGTGGTGCTGCTTTACGCAGTTTATCTTTGCACACCCTGGGGGTATGCATTCTTCTTTGCTTCAATCACTTGTATTTAAATTTTGCACGGCGATCTTTCAAAGAACAAAACTTCTCAATGGTTTTTTCATTGAAGTCTGGGATCTCGGAAATCAGTTGCTTTTCCATTGAGAGCATCGCCAATGCATTCAACCGCTCCAGGGACATGGTGCTTCTTAAAAAGGTTTTTATCCTCTTCAATGTGGAGAAGCATCTTTCTGATTCTGCAGTGGTCATCGGTGTTGTAATCAGGATTCTTAATAATTTCACTGTCTCTGTGAAATCATTCTGCAGATTCAATTGATGTAAAAGTTTGTGCAGAGCAACAGCACTTGTACAAGCATGAAAATCTGTCTTCCCATACAGAAGTGACAGCTCAGTGCGTAATTGTTCCTTCTTCAGTATTGGATATGCTTGCACGGTGTCTTCCAGAGCTTGGGTTGGAAAGCAAAGTGTCATGGGTTTTATACAAGTCACTTTGAACAAGTTTGGCACTGACTAGGTGATTTGAAAATGAAAAACGTTCTTTTGCATGAACCACCACTATGTCACATACCTCTCTTGAAAGTTGTCTCAAGGATGAGATCTCCGCACTCCGTCTGTTGACTGTTACATCGCTCGGCAAACTTGCTTCTATCTCTTCAACAGAATTACGGATTTTCTGGATGCTGGCGACAAAGTCTTCTGTGACTTTTTTGATATAAACAGTATCGCTTCTGAAGCTGACTATAGAGGATGTCAACATGTGGCATTATTAAATGAAATAATTTAAGGAAGTAAAGGAACTCCCTGTCTTCCAGCATTCCAATGAAACCTGCGGCTTCCCGTATAGATGTTGGATCAAAGTTTAGACATGCTTCAATTGTCTGGAAACACTCGAGTAGCGCATCTCTGTTCTCGTAGATCACGTTCACGGTCCTAACATTGAAGTTCCATCGTGTCGGTGCACCTCTTGGAAGTCTTCTACCAACTACCTCATCCAGAACTCCAGTCCTTTTTGGAGAGCGTGAAAAAAAGATGGTATGCCGCCTATGTTTGAAAAAAAAACTCGAACTCTTCCAATCCTTGAAACTGCTTTCTCCATTATTAGGTTCAGTTGGTGAGCATAGCAATGGACGTAGTGTGCGTTCGGGTACACGTCTTTTATTTTTCTTTGAACTCCTCCTTGATCTCCACGCATCACACTGGCACCATCGTAGCTTTGAGCTATGAGTTTCTTCTTGTCTTCTGGCTCTGGGAGAACAGTATTCAGACTTTCCAGCACAACAGCAGCAATCGAGTCTGCATCCGTTGATTTCATTTCCGTGAAGCCATCAAATCTTTCCACCACTTGATGCTTCTTGTCAATGTAGCGATAGACTACAACGCACTGTGTCCTAGCGGAAATATCGGTTGTTTCATCCGCTTGGATTGCCACAAACTGGGCTTCCTTAAGCTCTTGGTGAATCACTTCCTTAATAACTTCATGCATGCAGTCCAGTAGCTAATTCTGCACGGTTTTGAACGTGCCCTTAAACACAGTTGCAGTCTTCAAATGCTGTTCCATTGCACTATCGATACTGCCAACCAAATCCACCAGGCCTCTAAACACTCCTGGAATTAGCGATGTTTCACTCTCGTCGTGTCCTCTTAATGCCAGTTCAAAAGCGCCACAAAAGCGAACACAATCAATTATCTTGGAAAGGATGTACCTGTTCTTAGCCACTTCTTCGTTGTGTTTTTGAATACTGACTTGGTATCCTTGGTCCAGTTGAACTGCAATGTTCGCCTGTCCAAGCATCTCAAACTTGATCCTGTTATCCAAGTGAGCTTTAGAACTTTTGTGTTTCGCCAATTTGTCAGCTAGATGTTTTACGTCAGTCACTCCAGTTTTGGTCCAAGCAGCGTCACCACCAAATAGGATGCATGGGAAACAATATAAGGCCTTCCTAGAAACGCTTCCACAAAGCCAGTCGTTCTTCTTGTACCATTCAGTATTGAAAGTACGGATATATTGCTTCCCTCTATCTCTTGCAATTTGCTGCAGATTTATCTCTGGTTGGTCAGGTCCTAACCGTTTTACTTCCACCTTCTCCTCATAGGTTAGGGTGCCGAAAGGCTTCACAAGTAGAGAGTCAATAGTATTCATTTCCGATACCAATAGAAGAAAGAGATCCCGGTATATTAATTTATATTATGTCACAAAATTACTTTAAAATAACAGTGTGTTGAATTCATTGGTAAACACAACAGATTGCAAACCCTCATGTGACAAGACTACATCAACATCAAATTTGCACCTATACGCATGGACAGAAAATTAAAAGCAATGATACTCACCAACAGTTGACTCTCCTTCTCGAGGTATTCACGTCCAGTAAGTCAACCAACGAGTCCAAACAAATCTGCTTCCACAGATAGTTTGCACCTGGGGGGTGATAGAAAACAACAAAAAAAACATTAGAACATTCAAGACCCAAACCTTAACTTTTAAAACCTTAAAAGACCAAGTGTGACCATATAGGCCCCAACTGCACCTTAAAAACCTTCAAATTCAAAGTGTGACCATATACTCACCTACAGTTGACTCTCCTTCTCGGGGTATTCACGTCCAGTAAGTCAACCAACGAGTCCAAACAAATCTGCTTCCACAGATAGTTTGCACCTGGTAAGTGATAGAAAACAACAAAAAAAACATGAGAACGTTCAAGACCCAAACCGTAACTTTTAAAACCTTAAAAGACCAAGTGTGACCATATAGGCCCCAACCGCACCTTTAAAAACCTTAAATAACAAAGTGGGACCATATAGGCCCCAACCGCACCTTAAAAACCCTAAATAACAAAGTGGGACCATATAGGCCCCAACCGCACCTTAAAAACCCTAAATAACAAAGTGGGACCATATAGGCCCCAACCGCACCTTAAAAACCTTAAATAACAAAGTGGGACCATATAGGCCCCAACGGCACCTTAAAAACCCTAAATAACAAATTGGGACCATATAGGCCCCAACCGCACCTTATAGGCCACAACCGCACCTTAAAAACCTTAAATAACAAAGTGGGACCATATAGGCCCCAACCGCACCTTAAAAACCTTAAATAACAAAGTGGGACCATATAGGCCCCAACCGCACCTTAAAAACCTTAAATAACAAATTGGGACCATATAGGCCCCAACCGCACCTTAAAAACCTTAAATAACAAAGTAGGACCATATAGGCCCCAACCGCACCTTAAAAACCCTAAATAACAAATTGGGACCATATAGGCCCTAACCGCACCTTAAAAACCTTAAATAACAAAGTGGGACCATATAGGCCCAAATTGTACAAAAAAAAAAAATATATATATATATATATATATATATATATATATATATATCAATTGATATCAATATATCTCAATAAATAAATATATATATATATATATATATATATATATATAAATAAATAATCAATCTATAAATCAATCAATATATAAATATATATATATATATATATATAACTCAATATATATATATATACATATATCAATCAAAAATCAATATATAAATCAATCAATATATAAATATATATATATATATATATATATATATAAAACTCAATATATATATATATATCAATCAATAATCAATATATAAATAAATCAATATATAAATATATATATATATCAATCAATATATATATATATATATATATATATATAAATATATATATATATATATATATGAATATATATATAAATATATATATATATATATATATCACACACACACATAAAAAATACACATAAATATACATAAACATATACATGAAACAATATATATTAATTGATATTTATTATTTGATTAGTTGATGTACTTTATAACTTATTTTATTATATTGTTCATGTATTTCTATTACACATTATTTTTTATACATATTACAGTGCTATTTTTTGGCTATACATGTTACAGGATATTATCCTGTAACATGTATATCACATAAATAGCCCTGTAATATGTATAATACATACAGGGTCAAACAAGTTCACAGTAACCTTTTTTCCCCTTACAGGCTTCCATACCTGCTTGCTGATTTGCTAATTTTTTAAAGACTCTCATTGGTTGAAATCGATGTCAATCAAAAATTTCAGCCAATCAGAGTCCTTCAAAAATTAGTATATAAAGCAGACCGTGGGAAAAAATGAATTAATCGCGGGTGGGGCTCCTTGTAGGAGGAGCTCTGTTAGTTTGTTGGGTTTTTTTTTTAGAGCGTCAGGTTTTTTTTTTGTGGAGGCCTCTTTCAATGGGCCAAAATGGATGGATGGACAATGGCTTCAATCAAGATTGGATTATTTTTGGACAATGGCTTCAATCAAGATTGGATTATTTATTTGACCAGTGGCTTCAATCAACATTGGATTATTTATTTGACCAGTGGCTTCAATCAACATTGGATTATTTATTTGACCAGTGGCTTCAATCAACATTGGATTATTTATTTGACCAGTGGCTTCAATCAACATTGGATTATTTATTTGACCAGTGGCTTCAATCAACATTGGATTATAATTTATTTATTTGACATGGGCTTCAATCAACATTGGATTTTATGACATGGGCTTCAATCAACATTGGATTATTATGACTATCCAGGTCATAGAGGGCAGAAGGCCAACGCTGGAGAGGTCAATTTGACAGGTAAGTATGTGCTGTTGTTTATTTTATTTTTATTATTGTTTGTTTAATATGTATGTGCTGTTTACTTATTTGTATAATTGTATTAATGTTTTTACTGTATTGTTTTTCCCTTACCTTATTTTTATTTTATCTTTAAAAGTGACAGGCACATGCACATGCCTGTTACTTCTAAAAATGGAATAAAAATAGAGGGGGTGGGGACTGCTAGGTAGGCAGTTGGATCAGGGTGGGGTCGGTCACGCTCAGGCGCCCATCGGTCGGTCAGTGGCCGCGTAGGCCACGATCAGGGGTGGTACAGGCCTCATGGGGGTGATCATCCACCCCCATGTGGCCTGTGCAACCCCGCTCACCGCCCGAATACCCCGACCACCGTGATCGGGGTAATCGGGCGGTGGCATAGCATAGGCCACATCAGGGTGGTGGTGATCGGGCCTCGGGGGTGGCACAGGCGACATGGAGGTTATCAGGGGTGGCACAGGCCTCATCATGGGGGGGGGGATTTTTTTTTTACTCGTTTATAAGCCGAGGGGGGCTTTTTCAGCATAAAAAAATGTGCTGAAAAAGTCGGCTTATATTCGAGTATATACGGTATATATATAGCTTTACATAGATATCAAAAAATAGTAGTACTGTTGCAGGTCAGACACAAATGTCTAAATGAGACCTGTCCAGAAAGACTGACAATTGCAGTAAAGTGGTAATAGTACACCCCAAAAAACAGATAGGTAATATAATACTATATATACTATATAAATATGCCCAACATAAGCAAATATATGCACAACCAAACGCCTTTCGGCCAATTTTTGACTTTTTCAGTGGTTAATAAAAAATACACAGCACTGGGCCCCCTCCCAGAGGAGGGCACAACCTGCACCACTGGTAGCTCTGCCCCTGATGTATTGGCTATAGATTTCCTTAAAAACATTTTTTTGGGGGGAATGTTTGAAGTTATGAAAACTGGGAGATAGTCTGATAATCTGAGTGAGGCAAACATCTCGTGTGAGCACAGATAATAGTAAGTAGAGGTAGAGAGTGGAGGAGAGATGCAAGTCATGAGTAGAACAAAGTCGTAGTTGGCAAAGTAATTAGAGATAAGAGCAGAAATATAAGGTGGTGCACTATTATTAAGGGCATTTATGATAAAGAACCACTAAAGTTCAATAAAAACTGCACATTTTTGAAGAATGTAGCAAATTAATAACATTAGCAGTTAAACATAAAAATATTTTTAGAATTTTTGAAAATGTTTTGTGTATAGGTTGTTCCTTCTTGTCTGATTTCATATCTTCCTGTTAGCTTCTTGTTCCTGTTATAAATATTTTTTTCATTGAACAGTGGTTCTTTAAAGTGAATACTTTAAACTTAATTGTAGAGGTTATTGGGGATCCATTGAAATTATGGGCTAAGAAATATTATATACAATGAGCTTTGAGTAGGGCAAATACGTTTGTTATAAACAGACATGATGGACACGAGATACATTGTGGGGGAAGTCAATAAACGTTAGTTGTAGTAATTCAGGAGGGATATACCAGGAGAACAGGTTCTCCTTTTTTGTGTTTTGCCTGATAATGTGGCTTATTCTGAAAAACAATTGCATTTTCCACAATGCTGAACATGCATTTTTGCTTTTAAATATAGCATGCTAAATACATGTGTGAGGTAAAAAAACACATTCACATGATAGTGAAGTCATGTTGGACACACAAGTTAAAGGTATTTAAAGTCCTCAGGCACTAGATTCCAATGCTAGAAAATGTTTTACTATTGTTTAAAAAATGCTTTTGCAGTTATTGTTGGATAAAATAGAATTTAATGAAACTTAAATATATATATATATATATATATATATATATATATATATATATATATATATATATATATATATATATACACACACGTCGAGCCACATTATTATGACCATCAGCTAATATTCCAAATAACTGCCATGTGCAGCACGGACAGCAGCTAGACAGCGTGGTAGTCAGTCAATAAGATGCTGGAAGGTTGGCAAGGGTATCTGGAGCCATACAGACTGCAGAGCATCCGACAGCTGCTGAAGAGAGCATGGTGGAGGATCCATACTATGAACATGATGATCAAGGTGGTTGCACCTGGGCTCGATGGGAGGGAAATTGGGAATTTGGAAGCCAGGGAAATAATTGGAAGTCCTTGTTGTGCTCCTCCAACCACTCCTGGACAATTCTGGCTGTATGACATGTTACTGCTGGAAGATCCCATCCGCTCCAGGGAAGACAGTCAATATGTACGGGTGTACTTGATATGCAAGGATGGAAAGATAACCCAATCGGCTGAGAGAGCCTTCCAGAGGTATGAGTAGATCCAGACAATACCAAGAAAACATTTCCCAGACCATAATGCTGCCGCCACCAGCTTGTGTTCTTCCAACAATGGTTGCAGAGTGTTTGTTCTCAGAGGTTTCACACCTGTCCAGTCTATGGAGCAGATTCATGTGACTCATCAGAGAAGGCAACCCTTTGCCAATCAGAAGAGGTCCAATTTTTTTGCTGTCATGCAAATTGAAGCCATTTCTGACGATGATCCCTCTTCAGCATAGGTGCAGTGACCAGCCATTTGCTTCGGAGCCCCAAATGGAACGGGGTCTGCTGTAATGTCATTTTATACACACATTTAGTAACCCCCTGGTTTGTTTGGACGGTGAGTTTCTAAACTCTAGCATGTCTGCGTGAGTGTGTGTTTGAATAGCATAATTAAGCAGGAAAAAAGTAATATATCTAGTTTTAAATTAGCCTCTGCTGAGCCCTGTGGAGATCCATTATACACAGGGGAAAGCTCTGTGTGTGAGAGGGGGTGATTACATTTCTGGAGGGATATGATTGCATTTCCTGAAGCAAGGATTCTGCTTCTGGAAAAGTAAGGGGGAAGTGGTATGCTGTCAATTTCAATCTTATCCAAATATTTTAACAAAGGTTCTCTATCCCCTCCTTCTGCAGCCGTAAATCGATACCTCTGCTCATAAAAATAATGTTCCAACATTTCTCACAAGATGCTTTATGTCAGTGGCTTACCCAGCTACTGATATCATTTTCAGTTTGGTACAGTTTTAGTACAGTTTGGTACATACTTGGCAAACAAGTGTCTTTTTTCTTGAACTGCAGTGGTCCTTTAAGTTTTCTTTATATCCCTGTACTTAAGCACTATGGAATATTTTGGCCATTATAAATAATAATTATGATATCAACAATAATACCATGATATCATTACTCATGTCACTATTGAAGGTGGAAGGAACATTATGTTTTAGCTTCCTATGTTTTGATGCTTTAAACCTTTATATGTAACCGAAAATAGTTTTTGCGAGTAAATTTTGTTTTGACAGGTGTAGAAAGTAAAATTTAGGAAAAGCTGAAGGGGAATAAGAAGTGTTTTCAATAGACAATTTAGCTGTCTTTTTTTTTTCCAAATATACTTATATCTCTAATCACATATATACACACTCATAGTTGTTATAAATGTACATATAAATAAAAAAATGTACATATAAACACAAAAGAAGCACTAAATTCCCTTTATATGTGCTGAAAGGGTTCCCAGTCCCTCCCTTCTTTAGCTCATGCAGGAAGTGCTTTTAATTTCTTGACATAGGGTGGGTAGTTGTCCCGCAAATTAGGAAAAGAAGAGTGAGGGTACAGTTGCACGTTGACTACCTCTTGTTCCTGATATTAAAATGAATCTTGTCATTGGAGGAAATTGGAAACTCTTATCCATAAATGGTAGAACTAACCCTGAAAATACAGATTGTCATAACCTTTCATCTATAACCAGCTCTGCTATCCTGTACTTCTGCCTTTTCCTACTACATTATTTTCTTTTTATTTACATTATATCTTTGTCTGTAACTTCTGAATTCTTCTGTGTTTTCTGTTTTTTTGCTCTCTAGTATTACTGTGGTGAGGATCCTACAGACACCCACCTACTGAGATCCTTTGGCTTGTGGTGTATGTATTCGACACTTACACATCAAACAACACAAATGTATAATAATCATATAGCATTGTTTATAATACTTACAGTAGATATAAAAAGTCTACACACCCCTGTTAAAATGTCAGGTTTCTGTGCTGTAAAAAAGAGACAAAGATAAATCATTTCAGAACGTTTTCCACCTTTAATGTGACCTATAAACTGTACAACTCAATTGAAAAACAAACTGAAATCTTTTAGGTAGTGGGAAGAAAAAATATAAAAATAAAATAATATGGTTACATAAGTATGCACACCCTTAAACTAATACTTTGTTGAAGCACCTTTTGATTTTCTTACAGCACTCAGTCTTTTTGGGTATGAGTCTATTTGCATGGCACATTTTGACTTGGCAAGATTTGCCCAATCTTCTTTGCAAAAAAACTCCAAATCTGTCAGATTGCGAGGGCATCTCCTGTGCACAGCCCTCTTCAGATCACCCCACATATTTTCAATCGGATTCAGGTCTGGGCTCTGGCTGGGCCATTCCAAAACTTTAATCTCCTTGTGGTGAAGCCATTCCTTTGTTGATTTGGATCTATACTTTGGGTCGTTGTCATGCTGAAAGATGAAGTTCCTCCTAATGTTCAGCTTTCTAGCAGAAGCCTGAAGGTTTTGGGCCAATATTGACTGGTATTTGGCACTGTTCATAATTCCCTCTTAAAGGCCCCAGTTCCAGCTGAAGAAAAACAGCCCCAAAGCATGATGCTGCCACCACCATGCTTCACTGTGGGTATGGTGTTATTTTGGTGATGTGCAGTGTTGACTTTTTATATCCACTGAAGCTTTGGTTGTTCAATCACAAACAAGGCTGAGGGACCCCATCAAATCGATTGGCTTAGCATTATGGCAAGAGGCAGAACACATAATTAGGCACAGTTATGTCCAGGACCCAAAGGCTAGGTACCCATTTTTAATGAAGCATAAACAGGAAGTTACATTGATGATTAGTGCACAATATGTGTGAGGAATTGACTCTGCTGGGTTTTGAACCCTGGTCCCCAGGCTGCTATACCTCTTCCCTACCACTGCGCCAGCCTGCCTTTTTTGAATTTCATTGAGATCTGATAAGCTTGACTCTGCTAGCAATAGTATCAGTACCTAAGTCTCTTCAGCTGTGTCTGGTCAGCTGTCTGGTTCTTGGCCTATATAAGGCACTTCCTGTCTCTGTATCCTTGCCAGATTATTGTGTGGTTCCCGATCACTTCAATAAAGCTTGTTCCTGTTTCACCTACAAATTGCTGAACTGGATTATTGCTGACCTTGGCTGCTGGTCTCCACAACCTTGTGATTCCATATCTTTACAGAATAATCTGGCCACTTTCATGGAGACCGCCGGGTCAGATTCTGCATTGGCCCAGCAGGTTGCTTTATTTGCAAGAACTGTGCAGACCCAGGCACAGACCATTCAAGTGCTGCAGGACCAGGTAGCTGAACTGCAGGCCCAACAGGTTGCTTTTACTGCAAGAAATGTGCAGACCCAGGCACAGACCATTCAAGTGCTGCATGACCAGATAGCTGAACTGCAAAATAAAATTCAGTCAATGCACAGTGAGTATACCAGCTACAGGGCACGAGATGTTGCGGCTGCTACTGTTACACCTGCACAAGATGCCCGCTTGCCCCTACCAGAAAAGTTTGGAGGAGATCGCAAAAAATTTAGGGGTTTCCTAAATCAATGCCGTTTGCACTTCATGATGTTACCTCAACGATTTCCATCTGAAAGAGAGAAGGTGGGATTTATTTTTTCCTTATTCAAAGATGAAGCCCTGGCTTGGGGCTCCCCTCTTCTGGAACAGGACAGTCCAGTCTTGGGTAATCTAAATGACTTTCTTGAGGCCATGTGCCTAGTTTTTGATGACCCAAATCGATGTGCTACAGCAGAAGCCACTCTCCTTCATTTGCATCAAGGGAGGCACTCGGTGGCTGAATATGCTGCTGAATTCAGACAGTGGGTTGCTGATACTACCTGGAACCAATCAGCCCAGAGGTTCCACTTCAGAAAAGGTCCTCAGAAGCTATAAAAGATGAGCTAGCTCGTGTTGATCTTCCTGCTGACTTTGATGCATTTGTGCGTTTGGCTATCCGTATTGATCGGAGACTTTCTGAAAGAAGATTGGAAAGACAGGGCTCTTTTAGACCAAGTACTACTCCAATTTCCTATTCAAGAACTTCTACTCCGATCCCACAAACACCTACAGACTCTGCGCCAGAGGCTATGCAGGTAAATCTAATAAGAGGGCCATTATCCAACAAAGAAAAACAGAGGCAACGCACTCACAATTTATGCCTGTATTGTGGTAGTGCAGGGCACTATGCCATCAATTGCCCTAGCAAATCCAAAAGAACAATAGCTATGGCTGCTGAGGGCGCACAGATTCGACACCAATCCCAGATTTCAGATCAACTGGATTCTGTCACACAACCCTTGTTTTCTCTGGCTCATGGTGAAGAGGGTATGTTGACTCAACATCCTCATTTTGTGGTGCCTATCACGTTGCAATGTGGTGATCGTAAAATTTCAACTACAGCTATGATAGATTCTGGAGCAGTCGGAAACTTTATGGACATTAAATTTGCAGCAGGAAATAGAATTCAGTCTATCCCTAATTCTTCACCTGTGTTAATGGAGACAGTTGACGGTTCTCCACTTACGTCGGGCCCGGTTACACATGAGACTGTGCCCTTAATGTTGACTGTCGAAGTGAATCACCATGAGGCTATCTCTTTCCACCTAATTTCCTCAACACAGTTTCCAGTGATTTTGGGGGTACCTTGGCTTGCTCTGCATAACCCACAGATTGATTGGAAGATCAGAACTTTGTCCTTTCCTTCAGAACACTGCTTAATGAATTGTCAAACCTCTAAGGTAACACCTGTTGCCACAACAATTAATGAAATGGTTGCTACAAACTTGACTAAGCTTCCTCTACAATATCAGGATTTTGCAGATGTCTGTGATAAGAAGAATGCTGATCAGCTTCCACCCCACAGGCCTTATTATTGCCCAATAGAGCTGTTGCCTGGGGCTGCTATCCCATTTGGCCGTATATATTCCCTTTCTGAGCCTGAATTGAAAGCTCTTCGTGAATACCTACAAGAAAATCTTGCCAAAGGCTTTATTCGACCATCTACTTCTCCAGCAGGAGCTCCTATTTTCTTTGTAGAAAAGAAAGATGGCAGCCTACGGCCATGCGTTGATTACAGGGACATTAATAACATCACTGTTAAAAACCGCTACCCCTTGCCTCTGATTCCTGAACTTTTGGAGAGACTTCGCTCAGCTAAAATATTTACGAAGCTTGATCTTCGGGGGGCATATAATCTGGTTCGCATAAGACCCAATGATGAATGGAAAACAGCTTTCAGAACCAGGTACGGGCATTACGAATATCTAGTAATGCCTTTTGGGCTGTGTAATGCCCCTGCAACTTTCCAGCATTTTATCAATGATGTACTACGAGATCTCCTGGATCAGTTTGTTTGTGGCATATTTGGATGATATCCTAATATTCTCTGATAATCTTGAAAACCACAGAAAACAGGTCCGTATAGTTCTAGAGCGCCTTCGTACCCACCGCTTATACATTAAACTAGAAAAATGTGAGTTTGAACAAACAGAAATTCAATTCCTGGGGTATGTAATAACTCCCAAAGGTTTAAGTATGGACGCAAGTAAAATTAAAGCTGTGCTGGACTGGCCCATCCCCAAGAATGAAAAAGATGTTCAGAGATTTGTGGGGTTTGCCAATTTTTACAGGCGTTTCATTAAGAATTTCTCTGCCGTTATTACACCGATCACTGAACTCACACGTAAAGGGACTCCTTTTCAGTGGTCCGATAAGGCGGATACCGCATTTTCCCGATTTAAGACTCTGTTTACCTCTGCCCCTGTCCTGGTACATCCTCAGCCGGAATTACCATTTATTGTGGAAGTTGATGCTTCTGATTCAGCTGTTGGTGCTATACTGTCTCAAAGGACTGGACCTAAGATGCTGTTACATCCGTGTGCCTTCTATTCCCGCCAGATGGTTCCAGCAGAAAGAAACTATGACTTAGGGAATAAAGAACTCTTGGCTATAAAAGCTGCCTTCACCGAATGGAGACATCTCTTGGAGGGCGCTACCCATCCAATTACTGTCCTCACAGATCACAAAAATCTGGAATGTATTCGATCAGCGAAGAGACTGTCAGCCAGACAAGCACGCTGGTCCCTATTCTTCTCGAGGTTTAATTTTTTGGTTACATACCGTCCTGGCTCCAAGAATGGTAAGGCGGATGCCTTGTCTAGAATAGCTGACCCCCTCCATACTACCGTAACCAAGACCACCATCTTGCCGGAGGATATATTTATAGGAGTTACATTTCCTTCTGATCTGATGTCTCGCATTAAAAAGGGCTACGCTGAAGACCCAGTTCTTCGTGATCCTCCTCGTGACCTCCATATGACGATGCTTAATGGGTTTTGGATTTTTCAACAACGTCTGCTTGCTCCGGAGTCAGTGCAACTGGACCTTTTACGTCTCTACCATGACTCAAAACCAGCAGGTCATCCAGGAATCCGAAAGACGCAAGACCTACTTGCCCGATCCTTTTGGTGGCCGAAGTATCATGAGGATGTTAAGAAGTATGTGTCCTCTTGTGATGTATGTGCCAGACATAAGACTCCTCGCTCATCCCCTGTTGGCTTGCTTCAGCCTCTTCCGATTCCTCATTGTCCCTGGGGATCTATATCCATGGACTTTATTGTGGAACTACCTCCCTCTAAGGAACACACTACCATTCTTGTTGTTGTGGACAGGTTAACTAAGATGGGTCATTTCATACCAGCTCGTGGTCTCCCTTCAGCTAAACAGACGGCTGACCTGGTTATTCGGGAAATATTTTGCTTGCATGGAGTGCCTGATGAAGTAGTTTCTGACAGGGGAGTGCAGTTTACATCTCGTTTTTGGAAACATTTTTGTTCTAATCTAGGTATTAATGTAAATCTGTCGTCAGCTTTTCATCCGCAAAGTAATGGACAGACTGAGCGAACCAACCAGACTTTGGAGCAATATTTGCGGTGCTATATTAGTTACCTGCAGGATGACTGGCTGGATTTTCTACCCACGGCGGAGTTTGCCTATAACAATGCCCAACACTGCTCCACTTCTTTGAGCCCATTTTTTGCCAACTATGGTTACCATCCGACCTTTCTAGTCCGTCTCCCAATTACTACTTCCATTCCTGCTGTCACTGACCGGCTAACCGCCTTACGTGATTCCCAAGCACTGTTGAAAGAGACTCTTTTGGAGGCTCAGGAATGTTACAAAAGAGCTGCTGATAGGCATAGAAAGGAGGCCCCAGTCTATCACGTTGGTGACAAGGTGTGGCTGTCAACAAAGAATCTTAAGCTTCGGATTCCTTCTCATAAATTGGGTCAAAGGTTCATGGGACCTTTTGAGATCATTGCTCAGATCAATGCTGTCACTTTCCCTTTGCAACTCCCGAATTCCATTAAAATACATCCAGTGTTTCACGTTGCACTGCTTAAACCTTTTCATGAAAATACTTTCCCTGGCCGAGCCCTGCCTGCCCCACCTCCAGTCCTCGTGGATGGTGAGGATGAGTACGAAGTGGAAAAAATTTTTGACTCCAGGATCTTCCGTAACAAGCTTCAGTATCTGGTTCGCTGGAAAGGCTATGGTGAGGAGGAAAGTTCGTGGGAACCAGTGGACAATATTCACGCTCCTGATCTCCTTCGGTCTTTTCATGTGCAGTACCCTGCTAAACCAGGTAATAGGGCATCCAGAGGCTGCACCTATAGAGGCGGGGGTAATGTGAGGAATTGACTCTGCTGGGTCCCCTACCACTGCGCCAGCCTGCCTTTTTTGAATTTCATTGAGATCTGATAAGCTTGACTCTGCTAGCAATAGTATCAGTACCTAAGTCTCTTCAGCTGTCTGGTTCTTGGCCTATATAAGGCACTTCCTGTCTCTGTATCCTTGCCAGATTATTGTGTGGTTCCTGATCACTTCAATAAAGCTTGTTCCTGTTTAACCTACAAATTGCTGAACTGGATTATTGCTGACCTTGGCTGCTGGTCTCCACAACCTTGTGATTCCATATCATTACAATATGTGTTAAATAAACAAGCTTCAGGTGCCATTACAGAGTGTGGCAGTATAACAAGGCCCTTACAAAGGTTGATCCAAACTCACACCTTTCCTCCACATTTCCTCCCCCAGCAATCTCCATTGATTTGAAGAAGAGAGAGAGTTTGTGGCACATTCCTCACCCAGTTCACGACATATTTCCCAGAAACAACAATACCAATATAATTAATGACTGAAGACTTGAGAGATATGGAATAGACAATAAACAGCAGAGGTCAAATTCAACAGGTAAGAGGTACAGAGGAGAAACCATCAAGACAAAACAAACGGTCAGGACCGGGATGGTCAATGAGATAGATTCCTAATATTGAATACACACAATAAAACACACTCATGGCATATATTTCCTTGCTCAGGCAAGATGGGTTCAAACTGATGCCTCAACTGTTAACACCAATTTAATACATTGTGGGCTTCTGTCATCCTGTACATAATACCACACTTCGATGAAGCATAGTACATTGGGAACAACCAAAGTAATACTACACACCCATGGACAGAAGGCAATGACGTGGGTAGGTGGACAAGGCCTTTCAGGATCCAAGTAAAACAACGCTTGCAAACTAATGCAGACTAATTTGGATGTGAGACCTTGGATGATCTTGTCCCGTAAACCTTTTCATCGAACTGACCTGTTAGATTTTTCTTAATTGTTATTTTAGTAATAAGTATCATTTGAATTATAGCAACTAAACACTAATCAGCTTAATAATACATGAAGTCTTTTTATGTTTTACCAGATTGTGTTTTATATTCCTGATCTGTAACGTGTAGGGTAGCTGAAGATACTATTAGATAGCATGACAAGAAACCAGTTTCCTCTGCATTTGTGGCTGTGTTTCAGGCACTATGATGGAGGAACACAATACTGTTTCCAAGTTTTACTAAAAATGTATCCATTAATACAAAAAATAACAAACAAAATAACACAGTTAAAATAAAAGGCTTTGGTAACAATGACGCACTACCTTAACTAGTAAACAGTCTCCTCACTAACCAGCTCTCATCCACATAATCATCCTCAGATTTCCAGGTCTCCACTCTGCCCCAAGCAGTCAACAGTTGCAGGCTGCTGTCTCGCTGTGTGTGTCTTCTCCCAAGTCAGATAAACTGGAAACAATCAGTCCATAAGCAGCCCTCCCACACTCCAGGAACAGCATTAAATCAGGGCTGCCCTGGTGCAACTAATTACTTGAGCAGGAAAATGAACCGCTGGGGAAGAGAGCTTTGCAGAGTTTGTGGCTCACATAAACCCCTTGGTTAACTATGTCACAATCATTAGAGGAAACATTTAAATTTTATGTTCCATGTTTAAGGGTGAGAACAGGAAAAAAGACACTGGGGAGTGGGCTGTGATGCTGGATGTGCCAGGGTTGAAGATGAGAAATGGGAAGGCGGCTGTGATGCTGGATGTGCCAAGTTTGAGGATGAGAACTAGCAAGGGGAATGTGAAGCTGGATGTGCCATGTTTGAGGATGAGAACTGATAAGGGGGCTGTGATGCTGGATACACCATGGTTGAGGATGAGAAATGGGACGGCGGCTGTGATGCTGGATGTGCCATGTTTGAGGATGAGAACTGAGAAGGGGTCTGTGATGCTGGATACACCATGTTTGAGGATGAGAAATGGGAAGGGGCTGTGATGCTGAATGTGCCAGGTTTGAGGATGAGAAATGGAAAGGGGGGGGGCGATGTTGGATGTGCCAGGTTTGAGGATGAGAACTAGGAAGAGGGCTGTGCTGCTGGTTGTGCCATGTTTGAGGATGAGAACTAGCAAGGGGAATGTGAAGCTGGATGTGCCATGTTTGAGGATGAGAACTGAGATGCTGGATATGCCATGTTTGAGGATGAGAAATGGGAAGGGGGCTATGTTGCTCAATGTGCAAGGTTTGAGGTTGAGAAATGGGGATGTGATGCTGGATGTGCCATGTTTGAGGATGAAAAATTGTGAAGGAGGCTGTGCTGCTGGATGTGCCCTGTTTGAGGATGAGAACTATCAAGGGGAATGTGAAGGCTGGGTGTGCCATGTTTGAAGATGAGAAATGGGAAGGGGGATGTGATGCTGAATGTTCCAGGTTTGAGGAAGAGAAATGGGAAGGGGGTGTGATGCTGGATGTGCCAAGTTTGAGGATGAGAAATGGGAAGGGGTGTGATGCTGGATGTGTCAGGTTTGAGGATGAGAAATGGGAAGGGGGGTGTGATGCTGGATGTGCCAGGTTTGAGGACGAGAACTAGCAAGGGGAATGTGAAGCTGGATGTGCCATGTTTGAGGATGAGAACTGAGGTGCTGGATATGCCATGTTTGAGGATGAGAAATGGGAAGGGGGCTATGTTGCTGAATGTGCAAGGTTTGAGATGAGAAATGGGGATGTAATGCTGGATGTGCTATGTTTGAGGATGAAAAATTGGGAAGGAGGCTGTGCTGCTGGATGTGCCGTGTTTGAGGATGAGAACTATCAAGGGGAATGTGAAGGCTGGTTGTGCCGCGTTTGAGGATGAGAACTTGGAAGGGGGATGTGATGCTGGATGTGCTATATTTGAGGATGAGAACTGAGAAGGGCTGTAATGCTGGATGTACCATGTTTGAGGATGGGAATTGGGAAGGGGTCTGTGATGCTGGATGTGCCATGTTTGAGGATGAGAACTAGGAAGAAGAGCCAGCATAGTAGCCACCATTACACACCTCAGAGAGAGAGAAAGACAGCTCACAGACAGATAGCACACAGACAGTTCAAAGACGGACAGCACACAGACAGACAGAACAGAGCGACAGCACAGAGAGAGAAACACAGCAGACAGAGAGAGAGAGAGAGAGAAAGACAGCAAACAGAGAGAGAGATAGCAAAGAGTGAGAGAGAATGTGCCATACAACACAGCAAGCATCATAACCGCCGTCATTACACACCTCAGAGAGAGAAACACAGCTTATAAAAAGCTCTTGTGCAACCAATTACCTTCAGAAGTCACATAATTAGTGAAATGATGTCCACCTGTGTGCAATCTAAGTGTCACATGATCTGTCATTGCATATACACACCTTTTTTGAAAAGCCCCAGAGGCTGCAACACCTAAGCAAGAGGCACCACTAACCAAACACTGCCATGAAGACCAAGGAACTCTCCAAACAAGTAAGGGACAATGTTGTTGAGAAGTACAAGTCAGGGTTAGGTTATAAAAACATATCCAAATCTTTGATGATCCCCAGAAGAACCATCAAATCTATCATAACCAAATGGGGAGAACATGGCACAATAGCAAACCTTCCAAGAAACGGCCGCCCACCAAAACTCACAGACCGGGCTAGGAGGGCATTAATCAGAGAGGCAGCACAGAGACTGAAGGTAACCCTGGAGGAGCTGCAGAGTTCCACAGCAGAGACTGGAGTATCTGTCCATAGGACGACAATAAGCCGTACGCTCCATAGAGCGAGAAGAAAGCCATTACTTTCAGCAAGAAACAAAATGGCATGTTTTGAGTTTGCGAAAAGGCATGTGGGAGACTCTCAAAATGTATGGAGGAAGGTGCTCTGGTCTGATGAGACTAAAATTGAATTTTTCGCCCATCAAAGAAAATGCTATGTCTGGCGCAAACCCAACACATCACCCAAAGAACACCATCCCCCTGTGAAACATGGTGGTGGCAGCATCATGCTGTGGGGATGTTTTTCAGCAGCCGGGACTGGGAAACTGGTCAGAGTAGAGGGAAAGATGGATGGTGCTAAATACAGGGATATTCTTTAGCAAAACCTGTACCACTGTGTGATTTGAGGCTAGGACGGAGGTTCACCTTCCAGCGGGACAATGACTCCAAACACACTGCTAAAGCAACACTTGAGGGGTTTAAGGGGAAACATGTAAATGTGTTGGAATGACCTATTCAAAGCCCAGACCTCAATCCAATAGAAAATCTGTGGTCAGACTTAAAGATTGCTGTTCACAAGCACAAACCATCAAACTTGAAGGAGCTGTAGCAGTTTTGCAAGGAGGAATGGGCAAAAATCCCAGTGGTGAGATGTGGCAAGCTCATAGAGACTTTTCCAAAGCGACTTGGAGCTGTGATTGCCGCAAAAGGTGGCTCTACAAACTATTGACTTTAGGGGTGTGAATAGTTATGCATGTTGACTTTTTCTGTTATTTTGTCCTATTTGTTGTTTGCTTCACAATAATAAAAATAAATAAATACATCTTTAAAGTTGTGGGCATGTTCTGTAAATACAATTATGCAAATCCACAAACAGTCCATGTTAATTCCAGGTTGTGAGGCAACAAAACACAAAAAATGCCAAGGGGGGTGAATACTTTTGCAAGGCACTGTATAACCACTGCCATTACACACCTCAGAGGGAAAGAGAGAGACACAGCACAGAGAGAGACAACACAGAGAGAGACAGCACACAGACAAACAGCAAAGAAAGAGAAAGAGACAGCAAAGAGAGAGTGAGACAGAGAGCAAAGAGAGAGAGAGAGAGAGAGAGAGAGAGAGAGAGAGAGAACTGGCCACACAACACAGTAGGCAGCATAACCTCCGCCATTACGCAAATGAGTGAGAGACACACACAGCACAGAGACAGATAACAGAGAGAGAGACAGCATACAGATAGACAGCACACAGAGATAGACAGATAATAAAGAGAGAGAGATAAACAGCAAAGAGCTAGAGAGAATGTCCCACAGAACACAGCAAGCTCCACTACAGACCACAGCAAGCGGCATAGCAGCCGCCATAATACACCTCAGACAGAGAGACAGTCCGCAAACACAGCACAGAGAGAGACAGACAGTAGAGAGAGACAGAGAGAGATCAAAGAGAAAGAGAATTTGCCATACAACAAAGCAAGCGCTGCCACACACCACAGCAAACGGAACCGCCGCCATTACACACCTGAGAGAGACACACAGCACAGAGAGAGACAGCAGAGAGAGACAGCATACTGTTGAGCAGACAGAGAGAGACAGCAAAGAGGGAGAGAGAATACGCCACACACCACAGCAAACGGAACCGCCGCCATTACACACCTGAGAGAGACACACAGCACAGAGAGAGACAGCACACGGACGAGCAGCACAGAGAGAGAGACAGCAAAGAGTCAGAGAAAATACGCCACACAATACAGCAAGAGCCGCCACACACCACTGCCAAGCGGCATAACAGCCGCCATTACACACCTCAGAGAGAGAGAGACAGCACACAGACTAACAGCACAGAGGGAGAGAGAGACAGACAACATACTTGCCACATAACACAGAGACAACAGAGACAATTCAAGATAACAAACTGTAATTTATGATGGGCAAGTAACTAGCATTAAATAGGTAAAAGGTCAACATCTTGAGGCATGAGGAAACTTTAAATGGAGAGGAAGCTTCAAAACAAAGGGAATGTGGGGTCTAAAACCTTCAGTGCCTTAAATAAGAATAATTACAAGCTCATTAGTTCACAATCACACAACCCTCCCGAGAAAGTGACAGCCCTGACAAAAGAAAATATAACTGTGCAGTAAAGAATAAAACGTAAATATTGTGTTTATTGTTTTACTTTCTAAAACCATTTGTCCATTATCAAGCTTTAACAGAAAATGAGATGACAACCTCAGGAGAGAATAATTGCAACACAGGTAATGCAGTTTGTATGTATCTGTTTTATTTTCTAAAAATATTTTCCCCTTAGCTATTCTATTTTTAAATTAGTATATATATATATATATATATATATAAATAAACTAAAAGCTCTCTCTTATTTGCTATGGGATATCAGCTACATACCATTATAGCCCAGTGTATTGTATATATATTTTTTTTGAATCATGCTTTATTAAAACACAACAGTGACATCAGTCCAGGCCAATCTCCCTAGCTCTCTAGTTCTGTCAGTGACTTCACCAATCAGCGGCTGTGCCTTTGACTGACACGTATTTCCTCCAATAGAACACACATGCCGGCTGCTCTCAACCCGTGAGTTTAATGCGCCGGGTTGCTAGGGGCGGGACTTCCGTTGTCAGCGCAAATGTCCGGGGCTGCTCTTGTTGTTGATGAGCGGAGCGGTGTCCAGTGTGAGCTCTCAGGTAATGAGTCTACCGAGGTCAGGGGTCAGTGCGGGGGTTGTACAGACACTGGGGGGCAGCTCATGCCCTGAGCGCGGGGTGCTGAGGTGGAGCAGTGGGCTGTGCTGCAGTGTGTTGCGACATGTCCAGGGGGAATACCACACAATATAGTGTATCAGTGCTGAGTCATGGGAAGATCCCTGCATTGTGTCACTGCCATTGTGTAGTGTATTGTGTGACATCACTCGGTGTGTGGCAGTGAGTGTGGTGCTGATTATTAGAAGCTATTCATACCCTAATGATGCCACTAAGCCAGATGATGGTGATGTCACTAGGTGGTTAATACGGCAACTGCTGATGATGTCACTCGGTGGATAATAAGGTAACTGTTGATGGTGTCTCTAGGTGGATTATAAGGTAACTGTTGATGGTGTCTCTAGGTGGATTATAAGGTAACTGTTGATGGTGTCTCTAGGTGGATAATAAGGTAACTGTTAATGGTGTCACTAGGTAGATAGCAAGGTAACTGTTGATGATGTCACTAGGAGGATAACAAGGCAATTGCTGATGATGTCACTAGGAGGATAACAAGGCAATTGATGATGATGTCACTAGGAGGATAACAAGGCAATTGATGATGATGTCACTAGGAGGATAACAAGGCAATTGATGATGATGTCACTAGGAGGATAACAAGGCAATTGATGATGATGTCACTAGGAGGATAACAAGGCAATTGATGATGCCACTAGGAGGATAACAAGGCAATTGATGATGATGTCACTAGGAGGATAACAAGGCAATTGCTGATGATGTCACTAGGAGGATAACAAGGCAACTGCTGATGATGTCACAAGGAGGATAACAAGGCAACTGTTGATGATGTCACTAGAGGTTAGCAGGGTAACTAACTGCTGATGATGTCACTAGGATGATAAAAGCAACTGCTGATAATATCACTATGTGGCTAGTAAGGCAACTTCCGATGATGTCACTAGGAGTATAGTAATGTGACTTCTGGTAATACATCCTTAATATCATCAGCATCTGACAAGACACTATCAGCCTTATTAAATTGTGATTCAGACAATTCTAAAGGGCTCTATATAAGCACAGAGCATATTTTTTTACAAAAGGTTTTAGTCAGTGAACTTCTATCCAAAAGCAAGGTCTTAACTAACGAAAAACTTCTGTAAAAAAATATGCTCTGTGCTTATATAGAGCCCTTTAGAATTGGCCGAATCACAATTTAATAAGGCTGTAGGTGTATAATACAACTTCTGATAATGCGATATACATTTTCTGTCAACTGCTGATGATATCACTAGGTAGATAATAAGGGATGTGCTGATGATGTCACAAGGTGGACAATAAGGCAACTGCTGATGATGTCACTAGGAGGATAGTAAGGTGACTTCTGGTAATACATCTTTAATATCATCAGCAGCTGACAGGTGAATATGTGGATAATACAACAACTGCTAATATTGCCATTAGTCATTGTCATTAGTTGGATGACAAGGCAACTGTTGATAATTCATTATTATCCAGTTTATGTCAGTTGCCGATTATCAGCCTTATTAAATTGTGATTCGGCCAATTGAATAGGGCTCTATATAAGCACAGAGCATATTTTTTTTTACAGAAGATTTTAGTTAGTCAACTTCTATCCAAAAGCAAAGTCTTCACTAACTAAAAACTTCTGTAAAAAATATATGCTCTGTGCTCATATACAGCCCTATTCAATTGACCGAATCACAATTTAATAAGGCTGTATGTCTCTAGATCAGGGGTTCTTACACCTCCCCTACTCTTTAAAAGCAATTAATAATGGATAAATCCCGTAATTGACATGGACATTTTATTTTAACATCCTGAGATACGCAGAAAATATTGTTCATCATGTACATCTTTTTGTTTTTCAACCTGATTATGAAGTTATTTAAAGTCCTCAGTGTCATTTAATGAGATACTTGTTGAGACCACAAATTCGGGGCACAATGTCATGTGACTACTATTCTACGGTTCTTGCGATTATTTGTGCGAGTCATTTTCGGCACAGGGGTTTGGTACAAAGTTAAACAGGCAGTTAGTTTCATTTTACCACAACCGCGCACAATAACAACAGTCTTCATTTTACCAAAAAATTTGATTATACAATTTTTGATTATCATGATGCCGCCGACATTTTCTTGTAGCTGGATATGGTGAGTCGACTGTATCTAAACTAACTTAAGAAAAACAAAAAGTACTTACAAAAATGTTGATGAGGAACGTCACACCTCCCCACTAACATCTTTGCATCGCCCCAGAAGAGGCACATTCAGAGGCTAAGAACCCCTGCTCTAGATGGATAAAGTAACTTCTTATAATGGCATCCATTTTCTGTCAATGAATGATGATGTCACTAGGTGGTAGGAAGTCAACTGCTGATAATACTCTGTCATCTGTGAACTGCAGATGATGTCGCTAGTGGATAGCTAGATAACTGGTGAATTAAACGGCAACAAAACATCTGATGAATATTGTGTTTACAGGAACTTGGCCAACTGCTGATGACTTAACTAGGTGGATGTTGACCTACATGCTTATGGTCTAGGTATGTGCTAAATTCAAATGCTATTATTACATGAATGCTCTCCTCCTTATAATTGGGCTGTCTTCCTAAATGTGAGCATAAACGTGTGCCATAAAAACTTAACACCTGTTTAGGTTGGGCATAGCACACATGATGGGTTTGTTGTGGATCTCTGTGATAAAATAGCTTTTATAGTGTTTTATAATATTTGAGAGAGCAATTATATAGTTACTTCTCTGTAATATGCAGATTTATTGTTAATTAATTGATCCAGAGGAAGCAAACAGAAAAAACCCAAGTGAAACTTTGACAATTGTCTTAAAAGGGCAAAAAAAATTCCTTCCTGACCCCAGATACTGGTGATCGGATCCCTCCCTGGATCAATACCCTCTCTTTAATTATCTAGGATAACCCGAAATGCACTATTTATTCAAAAATATATTCAATCCCTTTTTAAAGTTATTTATCAAATCTGCTGTCACCACCTTCTTTGGTAGAGAATTCCACAGATTAACCACCCTTACTGTGAAGAACCCTTTTCTTTCTTTAAGGTGGAATCTTTTTACTTCTAACCTCAAGGGATGTCCTCTTGTCAGTTGAAAACATGGATATATTTATATAACGTAATCATATCCCCTCCTAGACACCTTTTTTCTAGAGAAAATAAGCTTAATATGGTTAGTCTTTCTTCATATATTAACCCCTCCATTCCCCTTATTAGTTTTGTTGCCCTTCTCTGTACTTTTTCAAGCTCTAAACATTTTTTTTATGTAATGGTGCCCAAAATTTGTACTCCATATTCCAATTGAGGGCGTACAAGGGATTTGTATAGTGGCAGAATTATATTTGCTTCCCTTGCTTCTATACCCTTCTTAATACTTGCTTATATTGTACTTGCCTTTACAGCTGCTGCTTGGTATTGAGTTCTGTTACCCAGGTGGTTGTCCACAGCACATTTTATTATTGAGTTTTAGTATTATGGATGTACAATGAACAATTTTAGATGGATATACTTTTTATTATAATCCTTTATCAAAAGATTTATAAGGAAATGGAAATTCAAGATGAGGTCTGTATTTAGATTGGCTGGTTGAACCACTCTTTCACTTTCATTTTTATTATAAGGAACCTTAGCGAAAGCTGATGGGTGAAGTGTTGTTTGGCTCAAACTTCAAATTTAATGAATATAGGCCACATATGAGGAAGGCATTCACAGTAAGGGAGGTTGTGGTTGCCGGGGTTAGAGGATATCTGTGTTTGAGATGCTAAGTTTGAAATGGTTGGAGGCCGTTAGTGATGAGAGCTAAAGTAGAGATGGTAGGTCTGAGCCTGATGTAAGACATAGATAATGCTGAATATGAGAGATTATAGTGTTAAAGTTTCATGGATTATGACTGCATCTTATAAAGGAGAATCAGTAGTGTATGAAAATATTTTTACATGAAGAAAATCCCCAAATAAGCATTAATAAACTTACCCTAAATTTTGCAAAATGTCTTCAGTTTTCTGGCAGTTGATTTTGAGAAGGAATGCCACTGAAAATCCAAACTAAATCAGCATAACATTCGTAATCTGTTGTGGCAAATCAGAGGCAGCTATGACATTTTTGCAATGTCTGGGGAATCAGTCTCTGCAGCAAAGTATCATGAGATGTGTAGTCATTTGTTCCCACCACAAGGTAGCAGCTCCTCTAATCCTGCTATGGATCTCTCAACTGTGCTGCTGTTGATTTGTAAGGTAGTAAAGGGTTAAAAATGTATATGAATGCAGCATTTCTATTTGTTAGTACATGGTGTCTAGGTAGGGACCTATGTGGGGGTGTGGAAGCCCAATATTTTAAAATAAAATAAATCTCTGTGTATAATAAATCAATGCAATGCCTGTTTCTGATATAAGCAATATCACATATATAGTTGTGAGCATACGAGTTGTTGCTAAAGCTTGCGGGACCCTCGCAAACTTTACATCTTAACGCAAACAAAATTCGAGACACGTTACGACCTCGCAAAAAACGTCCGCAACACGCGCACATCAAAACATCAAAAATACAACAAATACACACAACAAATACATAAAAAGCTTACTTACAGGAAGAGGTAGCATCCAGCACCTCGAAAACTAAAGTTACACCTCAATTTAACTGAAATTAAAGCAGTTTAGACACTAAAAAATTCTCTAAGCGAGAGAAAAAATGAGCACCGAAAAAAACGAGGCTACAGCAGTCTAAAGACGCAAAACACCACCTATGAGATTAGGAAACAAGGACGCAACCCACGCAACCCCAAAAACATTACAAACACAACAAATACAAACAACAAACACATAAAAAGGTTACTCACAGCAAGGGGGGGGGCACCGAGGACCTCTGCAAGTGAAGCTACACCTCCATTTAAGCACAAATTTCGGAGTTTAGAGACCCGAAAAACACCTAAGCGAGAGAAAAAATGGCCGCCGAACAAAACGAAAACGAGGCTAAAGGTCCCTAAACACGCAAAACACTACCATAAACACGCAAAACACCACCAAACAGCTACGGATATTCCCGAAAAAGCCCCCCAAACAGCTACGGATATTCACGAAAAAGCCCCCCTAACAGCTACGGATATTCAGAAAAAGCCCACCAAACATCTACGGATATTCCAAAAAACTCGCACAACATAGAAAACGAAGATTACGAAAAACTCGCACAACATAGAAAAGAAACGATGCTACATCAGCCACATTATATACACCAAACACCCTTAGCTCACTTACACTTTTATTGCCGTCATTTTTTGACGGGCAATATTCTAGTGTGTTATATTAGGGAAACTTACATATACCTTTATGTGTGAATGTGTAGATTGAGAATTGCATTGAAATATGAATGAATTTAAGGTCAGTCAGTTGTTTGTGGTGGAGAAGTGATATCGAAGAAGGCGATGAAGATGATATTAGAGCTAGAGCATAAATCACAAGGGAGCATTGGTAGAGAGATTTCAAGAGGATGATGTGGGTTAAGAGATGGTAGAAATGCTCTTCAAGAAGTTTTCAGGCCAAATTCAACAGAGAGAGCGTTTGCTAGTTAGAGGAGGTAGCTCTGTCACATGAAGACAGAATGCTTTAAAGAATTGGGATAAATAAACAACACTATCTCTTTAATTTTTTGTATTCAATTATTCTTTACTGTTGGGTTCCATTTTTCTTGTTCAGAGGGTTCTACATTCAAAGCCTCCTCCCAACTAAGGACATTGATAAGGAAAAAACAAAATGGTACATTCCACATGAGTATAATTGCATGTAAAAGAGGAAACTGCAATTTTTTTACATGTGACCAATGTTCATGTGTAGCTCTTCATGAGAGTATATTCTAAATATGAGTACCCGTGTCTGCATTGAGACACAAAGAGCAATATTATCTTCAGTGAGACAAAGAATGGCTGAATCATCTTAATCCTCTTGCAGTTAGCGTAAAAGCAGAGTCATGCTATATTTCACAAAAATAAAAACGGGTCACGCCATATTTTAAAAGCAAGGCCCATCCAATCCTTGGAAGCAAAGCTACTCTGACAATTTTTTTGGTTATATTTCATATATCTATATACAGTACATAAAATATTCTTTACTGGATTAATTTACATTTTTAAAGGTGGAGTTTCACCTAACCCAAATTCCTCTTATATGAAATAGTTTACTTGTAGAAATTAAATATATGAGTAAAAGCCTGTTATTGCTATGAGACCTTTCTCTGTGTTTTGGGTGATGGGAGTTGCAGAAAAAAACAAATGCAACCCTCACAGCTTAAAAATTAGCTGCTGTTTGAGCTGGCTCTTTAATTTTTTATCCAATTGGCTTAGCATTCTAAGTGTCAGTGATAAATGTGAATCATAAAATGGCAGCTTCTGTTCTACATTAACATAGAGTAGTAATTGTCAGACTAGACAAGTTACATAACTTGTTCATATATACATAATATTCTCTGAGTGTCCTTTAATATAAAATAATCTTAAATTTAGATGAAGTGTTCTGTATTGTTTGTCAGATAATGTTTTAAAGTATATTTAAATATGCACTTCTATATTGGGAATATGGTTATATAAAAAAAAAAATCTTTAACTCTCTAAGCATTCATACCTAAAAGTAGAAGGTGTGCATGCACCTTGCAAAGCAAAAATAAGTAGCAAAATCATTCTCATTATTTGTTAGCAACTGCTCAGCATATGTTTCACACAACAGAATCGCCCACTTGGATTATAGCATCCTGAAGACATTTGAACATATCCAATCGGAAGCAGCTCCTAGATCTCTGCTGCATCTAATGTGGATTGAGTCTCAATGCAGAGCCAATCTTCCTTGTTATTCATTTACTTTAGGCCACTCAAGAAGGTATACCTTTTGGTTCTTTAGTCACGAGTGTAGCCTTGGATGTGTACACCAGTTTATCTTGCCGAATGGTGACATTCCATCCTAGTTTCAACTATTTTGATATTTTGATGTCTCTATTCATATTCCATTTACCAAGATAAGACTAGATTCCATAACATGTTGCTTCCTTGACCATGCTTCAAAGTAGGGGTGCTAATCTGTGGATCATGTGGGTTGCTTCATTTAGGGCAAAATGTTCCATTTTAGCCGCGGATTGGCCTCATTCTTGCTTGAGATTGAGGTTTTGAGGGACAGCCAGATCCAGACATGATTTTGCTTCTGTCATATAAATTCCACAACTTAAAGGATGAGTGAAGGAGTTGACTTGATAATAGGCAAGATGTGTTTAGAAACTTAAAAATAATGCTTTTAATTTTCAACCATTATAGGCACTTGTGCTTTAAAGATGGAATACATTTTTCCAAACACTATTGGTTGTATAATTTAATTTAACTTATATCTTAATTGTGCTCCAAGGCAAAGGTGAATAAACCTTTCTCTTTGGTCATTTCCTCCTCCCACTTTATCTCCACTTGCTGCCTTCCCATCCGCGGATTAATGCTCATACACATGTAAGACGGCATAATGCACTGAAGTACTGCATGGCGTCTTGTCTCCTGAAAACGTGCGGCTAATAGCCCTGTTGACCTAGGTTGCAATACATCATTGGCACACTTCCATTTTCTCTACCTATTCTTATTCCTTTTTTTTTTACTGTCCCCTCAAACTCTATTCTTGTTCTTTTTTAGTTGTCCTTTTTATGATTGCCTTTTACTCCATACTTTTCCTGGCTGCCCTTATCTTCATTTACTACTCCTGTTGTATTTCATTTATACTAAGGACAACTCTTCTCTTCGTTTGTACCTGGCTACCCATCCTTTACCTCATATATTTCTTGTATCTTCTCTGCACTTTGCTCGAGGTTTACAATCTCTTATCTTGCTCTTAAAATGAAGTGGGATTGGGATTCTTGATTGTGGATAGCGGAGTCCATCATGGGGGAGCAGGCACTTTGTATTCGGGCTGCAGTGATTATTCATAATGTTATCAAGGATAGGTTGTATTTTAGTGTTTGGTGATGCAGCTAACAGGTTGCCAATGCATAAAGGCACGGAGAGTCATTTCAGGCCTTTTAACAAATCTACCATTTGTCCAACAGTTTGTGTAGCCCTTCTTCAAGGGGTTTTCAAAGCAATTCTTCAGCCCATTACAGTGAGTAAAATACATAATGCTGTATTCTACAAGTTTTGGAATTTTTAAACTGTCATATATGATGTCCAACATACCACACATGTAATTATACAGTCACCCAAGGATGAGTCCAGTCTATCTCACTGCTCGTCAGCCTTCCTGCTTCTATGTTCCTGCACATATTCTGCCATACTGCACTTCCTAACACAATAATAACTTTTCAGTTGCTAATACTTTTTCAGCAATACAGTATCTGTTTTATTATTACCAATAATAAGCAGTACTTTGGACAAATGGTAGATTTGTTCGATTTTATTTTGTGTAAATATTTTACTAGAATGAATTATATCTGCAGCTATCTGGAATTCCTATGCTCCCATCATATTGCTACATGCAGGTATAGAGGTGCTGTTCTTATAACAATAAAAACTATTGTGATAAGTGTGTTAGTGATCTGTTTACTCTTAGACACTAATACCACCTGCATACTATCTTAAATGTATCTAAAAAATCATGGGCAGACATGTTCCATCATATTAGAAAATATAATACTACCCAACAAGTCCAAGTACAAAAGCTGTGGGGAGAGGAATTGCATTATAACTGTATACTCTTTGAAGGCATGATCCCAAGCATCTACTGGTTTGGACCACACAGGTACTATATATATTCCCTTCCTTGTCTCCATTTCTCTAGATGCTCAATTTTCTGGCTTCTAAAGAAAGTTTGGCTTTCTTTTCACTTACCTTGCCCCTAACAAAATTTTAAAACAATTTGTCTTTGGTGGGCAAAAGAGCGATAGAATCCCTCCACTGTACAGTAAATAAATAGTACATCTGTGTTCACATTTGAATGTCTCTTTTTATATTATAACTAGTGACTTGCCCGTCAAAAAATGACGGCATGATGGATTCCTCCTCTCCCTTCTGTGTGTCTCTCCCTCCCCTGGATCACTTTGTCCCCTCTCTCCCTCCCCTGGATCACTTAGTCCCCTCTCTCCCTCCCCTGGATCACTTAGTCCCCTCTCTCCCTCCCCTGGATCACTTTGTCCCCTCTCTCTCTCCCCTGGATCACTTTGTCCCCTCTCTCTCTCCCCTGGATCTCTTTGTCCTCTCTCTCCCTCCCCTGTATCTCTTTGCTCCCTCTCTCCCTCCCCTGTCTGTCTTTGCCCCCTCTCTCCTCTCTCCCTCCCCTGTCTGTCTTTGCCCCCTCTCTCCTCTCTCCCTCCCCTGTCTGTCTTTGCCCCCTCTCTCCCTCCCCTGTCTCTATTTCCCTCCCCTGTCTCTATTTCCCTCCCCTGTCTCTATTTCCCCCTCGTGTCTCCTTTCCCCCTCGTGTTTACTTTCCCCCTCTCCCGGATGCAGCCCTGCCAGCAGCGCCGCACTCACCCACTCGGTTCCCGTCCTCTGTCCAGGACTACTTTCTGGATCAAGGCGAGCATTGCGCACGCTCATCCCGCCTGCGCGTTGCTCGGCTTGATCCAGAAAGTAGTTCTGGCTTGAGGACGGGAGTCGCAGAGGAGATGATGCAGCGCTGCTGGCAAGGTTGGATCCAGGTACGGGCCGTAAGATACTGGCAGGGTTTGCACCAACCAGGTACGTGCCTGTACTGCGGGCCTTGCGATGAGCATCAATAGGGCAGGGGGAGCCGTGCGGGCCTGTGAATGGAGGAGAAAGGGGACAGACATGGGAGAGGCGCTCAGCGCGAGGGGTGCTTTGCCGCTCAGCGAGGTCTGTAACAGGACGACAACTTGCAGTACAACAACTGTATAGGTGATGATGATAACAAAAATCACCCAAATGGCCCTGATCAAAAGTTTGCATACCCTTAGTTCTTAATACTGTGTATTGCCCCCTTTAGCATCAATGACAGCATGCAGTTTTTTGTAATAGTAGTCTATGGGGCTCCTAATTCTTGCAGCTGGTATAGCTGCCCATTCATCTTGGCAAAATGCCTCCAGGTCATGCAAAGCCTTTGGTCGTCTTGCATGAACCGCACATATGTGGAGATATTAAGGTCAGTAGACTGTGATGGCCACTCCGCAATCTTCACCCTTTTCTGCTGTAACCACTGGAGGGTCAACTTGGCCTTGTGCTTAAGGTCATTGTTCTGCTGGAAAGTCCAAGAGCGTCCCATGTGCAGCCTTCGTGCAGAAGATTGCAAATTGTCTGCCAGTATTTTCTGATAACATGCTGCATTCATCTTGCCATCAGTTTTCACAAGATTCACCGTGCCTTTAGAGCTCACCCAAAACATCAGTGAGCCACCACCATGCTTCACATTGGGGATGGTATTCTCTCACTATAGGCCTTGTTGACCCCTCTCCAAACATAGCGCTTATGGTTGTGACCATAAAACTCTATTTTGGTCTTGTTACTCCAAATTACAGTGTGCCAGAAGCTGTGAGGCGTGTCAAGGTGCTTTCGAGCATATTGTAACAAGGCTTTTTTTGTGGCATTGGCGGAGTAAAGGCTTCTTTCTGACATCTTGACCATGCAGATCATTTTTGTTCAAGTATTGTGGTATTGTGCTCCTTGAAACAACCACACTGTCTTTTTCCAGAGCAGCCTGTATTTCTCCTGAGGTAACCTGTGGGGTTTCCTTTGTATTCTGAACAATTCTTCTGGCAATTGTGGCTGAAATCTTTCTTAGTCTACCTGACCATGGCTTGGTATCTAGAGATCCCCACATTTTCCACTTCTTAATAAGTGATTGAACTGACTGGCGTTTTCAAGACTTTGGATATCTTTTTATATCCTTTTCCATCTTTATGAAGTTCCATTACTTTGTTAAGCAGGTCTTTTGACAGTTATTTTCTGCTCCCCATGGCTCCGTATCTAGCCTGCTCAGTGCATCCACATGAGAGCTAACAAACTCATTGACTATTTATACACAGACACTAATTGCAATTTAAAAAGCCACAGGTGGGGGAAATTAACCTTTAATTGCCATTTTAACCTGTGTGTGTCACTTTGTGTGTTTGTGTAACAAGACCAAAGGGTATGTAAACTTTTGATCAGGGCCATTTGGGTGATTTCTGTTATCATTATGATTTAAAAAGGAGCCAAACAACTATGTGATAATAAATGGCTTCTTCTGATCACGATCCTTCAATAAATTTTTTTTTTTTGCATGATCAGTCATATTTACAAAATGAATGCAAACATTTCACAATTTCTGCCAGGGTATGCAAACTTTTGAGCACAACTGTATTTATGAAATCAAATGATGCTATAGTGATGATGCAATAGTGCATTGATAAAGATTAGCCATAGTTTTCTCAGTCTCCACTGTACATCTCTGACGTTCTCATTCTCTCTTTTCTGCTTCTTTCATTGTCCTCGTCTGTATCTCCCATCAATGACCCCTTCTTTTTTCATCTGGTAGGTTTGTTAGTCAACTGTTTATTAGGAAATCATGCAACAAATGAAATTTAGTTTTTTGCGTGGTCATTAATGCAAACAGTGCCAGGGTAAATGGAGCAAAGTCATAATCTCTGGATAATTATCACACCTACCAGATGAAAAGAACTCCTACCAACATGGCTCCCACAATATGAGTCATGTAGAGTGGGGGTAAAGAAAGTTGTAGCACATCAAGCAGAAAAATACATTTGTAAACTATTTATTACTCGTGGCTTTATAAACACAAATCTGAAATCACAAATTTGAAATGTAAACTTTTTTTGGTTTTATATGAACTTCAAATAGACAGCAAATATGACACTAACATAAATTGAATATTAGCCGAAATATAAGCTTTAAATCTGGGTCATCCTGATTCTGTTTTCTTTAAAGAAAAAAAAAAACAGTGTTATAGTGAATCAGAGCGTTAAATGGGGGCTGGCAGGAAAAGCAGCGTTATAGCGAGGCAGTGCTATGGAAAATCAGAGCGTTAAAAGGGATCCGGCTGGCAAAAACAGCTCTATAGCTTTCACTTTCTTTTACTTAAATTATGAGAGTAGATTAAAAGAGAAAGCTTTACTGAACGGTAGCAAGAAGCCATATGTTTTGTTTCATAACTTTATTTTTCTTTTTATTAATTTTATTACCATTTTTCCCCCATTCTTGGCTAGTACAGTTACAGTATTAAATTACCATTATTATTCAGTTTTCAAATATGTTATTTATATAATTTTTGTTTGTTATGTTTCAGCATCCACTCAGAATCTCCATATCTTCTAGATGGGATAAACTGTAATCATGTTTAGCTTCGAGGGAGATTTCAAAACAAGGCCGAAGGTATCGCTTGGAGGAGCCAGTAGAAAGGTAACTAATGCCCACTTATATTGTGATTTTTATTAAATGTCATTAATGTTTCAGTCTGTATCAAGTAGAATGCATTCAAATAACATTTTAAGGTCAATGGTAGTTGTCATAAAGTTGGCTTTCATTTGTTTATTTACTAAGGGCCTCATTCTCTTATCAGCCGCAAAGCTGCGATTCCTTGCGGGGGTTCCGTTATCTTGGAATTCAATTATACGGCCCGGCAAGGATCTCCCCTTACGGCCGGCCGTATATCTTGCAACCGGCCGTAAGCTCAGAAAACTTAAAACGCAAAAATCAATTCAAGACGGCACTGTAAAGCTCTGTAAATGTTAGGGATCATATTGGGGGACATGAGGATTAATATTAACCTCCTCTCAAGCTTGCACATCAGCCCAAATCCGAGTTTACATTAACTGTTTATTTTCCGACCGCAGCGTGGGCGGGTCTGAGGTGCTCCAAGCCCTCTGGACTTTTTCCATGGATTTTTGACATAAATTAAAAAATTATTTATTTACGGATTTGAGTGTAGGGGAATGTTGTGCTATTTTTGCTAACCCCTACAATCACTTTATAGTCTCCTCAGAGTGCAGGATGGCTTTATTTCGGCTTTATTATGTGCTTAATTGTTGCTAGCGGGACCTATTTTCTGCAAGTAAGCTGCGGCTCGGTTTTAGCCTTGCAGAGAGGGTTCCCGGAGCAATAGAATAGCAACCGGGGCTTTCTTGCGGCCGTTTTAGATCAAAGGCTTTCCTCCGGCGCGAGCGGCCGCAAGGGATAGCAAGGCGCCGGCCGCAAGCCTGCCGGAACCCCCGGCCGGAAGTGAATAGAATAGCCGAATAGCTTGCGGCCGGTCCTTGCGGCCCCGCATCTCCTACGGCCGTTAATAGAATGAGGCCCTAACTGTCTAGCTATAAAATATATATTTTTTAAGAAAACAAATTAATGGTAGCTTTTGAAACTTATATTTGGAGTATAGTGGTTCTAGAGGAGCTTCTTCTCCCCACCCCCAAGGGAATCAGAGGATCTGCTCAGGAGGTTGTCAGGGGGGAAAAAAGACTGTGAGGAAGGTGGCAGTTAAAGTCTATTGGGGGCAGCTTCCATGGCAGACCCTCTGTTTCTTAATAAAGAAAGCTAGATGGACAAACTAAGATTTTTTTTATAACTAGCTCACTGAGTTTTTTTTTTTTCCTTATGAACCTACTTGCTAAGAAAAGTGATATTATTGTTTCAGGTAAAAAGTGACACGTGCCATTGAATACTGTTAGTACCTGTTCATGTCACTTCAGAACTATCTGTGTATTAATTGTACCAACCTACGTAATGGAGAGTAATACAGATATAGAAATTGCCTAAGTGTAATGATGCTACTTATACTGAGGAACAGGTGTCTCAAGCTGTTAAGCATTTGACACTGGTTTAGTCATTGTCCAAAGTTTCCCACTTCAAATGTCCTGGCCTTTAGCTGGCTTTGCAAGGTTATACAGAAACTAGCCCACTAAGAACATTTTAATAAATAGCGACATTAGAGGGATTATTTCTGCTAAATGTTCCAAGACAAGGCAAGAAAATGGAAACATTTTGGGTTTGTACAGGATATAAAACATATTAAAGGGCCGAAGCTTCATTTAAGAGAGGAGGAAATGGTCCAGACAGAAATCTATACAACAAAAAATTGTTAGAGCTTCTAAATCCTAAATGAATACAATGCAGTCAGAATTTTAATAAAATATTGTCTTTAAATATATATATACTCGCGAATTGCCCGTCAAAAAATGACGGCAATGACATTGTAAGGTAGCTAATGGTGTTTTGTGTGTACTACTGAAATATCTAATACAACTAATAAATTAATATAGTTTACCTATTTTGAAGCATTGTGTTGAAGAGCTGGCAATCTGTTTTGATGTTGCTGCAGCATTAGTGGTGTGGTGCTGCTGTGTAAGCGTGGTGATTGTGTGCAGTGTAACCGTTAGTGTAGTTGTGTACTTCCGCATTAGCGTAAAATGGTGGGTAATGTGTGGTATGCGTCTTAGCGGAATATCCGTAGGTCGTTTGTGGTGTTTTGCGAGTTTCTTGTGGTGTTTTGCGTGTTTAGAGTGCTGTAGCCTCTTTTTCGTTTTGTTCGGCGGCCATTTTTTCTCTCGCTTAGCGATTTTTTTTTTTTATTTTTTTTTTTTTTAATTTAAAAAAAAAAAAATTAAACTCTTTTATTTTTAGTTAACTGAAGGTGTAAGTTGTTTTTTTGAGGTCCTGGATGCTTCCTCTTGCTGTTGGTAAGCTTTTTATGTATGTGCTGTGTGTATTTATTGTGTTTTGAATTTTGTGATGTTCGCGAGTTGCGGACGATTTTTGCGAGGTTGTAATGTGTGGTAACATGTCTCGTATGTTTTTTGCGTTGCGTGGTAAAGTTTGCGAGGGTCGCAGTTGTTGTGTGGTGTTGTTTGCGTTTGAACGTAAATTTTGCGAGGGTCGCAGTTGCTGGCAAGGAGCACCTTTGGCGCTCCTTGCCAGCAACTGAGGCCCTCGCCCGCAGCCCTCGCTATGCGAGGGCCGCGGGCTCGCTTCGTGAGAGCCGCGGGCTCGCTATGCGAGCGCGCAAGCGTTAGCAACAACTCGTACGCTCACAAGTATATATGTGATGTAGAAATTAAAGAAATGTATGGCAATATGGGAGCCAATATAGCATTTCTTTCGGAATATATAGACCCTTCATATTCCTGCAACAAATATTCTACAATATATTTGCTGGGTACTTGGTGTACCAACATTTAGCAGGTGATATTTTTTTTTTATTTGGTCAGTAACCACAATGACCCAAAACTTCTCTCTCTCTGTACCTTTAGTGGGAAAAAAGTATCCTGAAATGATTCAGGTTCCACATATTAGACTATATCATCAAGGCTCAGTTAATTGTACATTTTTTTTTTATTAATCCTGTTTGAGCAATAGTATGGAGATAATGAAAGAACAAATACTCAATTTTGTTGAATACATTGACAGTGGAAGTGCTGGACATCCTCCTCAATGCAGAAGCAATTTGTAGAATAAATCTGTTTGCTAATCATTCCCTATTGGTTTGCAAGCAATAATGGCCCTCTGATTCAAAGATAAAAGAAAAGGAAAGAACTGATTTAAAGCCAAAAATGACGTCCATGTAATTCAATGTAAATTTACTGAAGAAATTGCAATTGTTTTTAGAATATCATTAAATTAGTAAAATACTTTTAATACCTATAATTTTAAATTATTCAATATAAGGAAAACTTAAGCTGTACGTCACCTTGTTTCATGTTTGTTTTTAATGCATGAAGAAATATTGGATTTCCATAGTTTAGAGTAAAAACAAGCAAACAAAACCAAAGGTGCAAGCAAAAACATGACAGATAAAACTTAAGTTGATAGCCACTGTCAAACAAGGTTCAACTCCTTTGTATTATTAAAGGAGAGGGATTTCTATTTGCAAATCACCAGGGCCACTCAACCTGAGAATGGACAACTAAGCAGGTTACCGACTCAGAGAGCAGCCTCACAGGGAGAAATATCCTGTAGTAAATCAGTCTGGGCTCACTCAAATGAGTAACCCAGCCCCGAAATACCAGGCAATTTCATCCTAAAGAGGAGAAACAGCAAACCCCAGACTTATGTTTCAGCATTAGTTGGGTCTCATCAGTGAGGTGTAGTTTGTAAGTAAAGTAAATTCTGGATGTATTCTGTCATGTCAGTGCAGTATTTCTGATTATATAGACAGACATAATAAATCTGTACAGTGAGGGAAAAAAGTATTTGATCCCCTGCTGATTTTTGAACCTTTGTCCACTGACAAAGAAATGATCAGTCTATAATTTTAATGGTAGGTGTATTTTAACAGTGAGAGACGGAATAACAAAACAAGAAAAATGCATGTCAAAAAGTTATAAATTGATTTGCAGGTCAATAAAGGAAATAAGTATTTGACCCCTTCGACTTAGTACTTGGTGGCAAAACCCTTGTTAGCAGTCACAGAGGTCAGACGTTTCTTGTAGTTGGCCACCAGGTTTGCACACTTCTCAGGAGTGATTTGGTCCCGCTCCTCTTTGTTGATCCTCTCCAAGTCATTAAGGTTTTGTGTCTGATGCATCTTGAACCTTCAGCTCCCTCCACAGATTTCTTATGGGATTAAGGTCTGGAGTCTGGCTAGGCCACTCCAAGACCCTAATGTGCTTCTTCTTGAGCCACTTCTTTGTTGCCTTGGCTGTGTGTTTTGGGTCATTGTCATTCTGGAATACACTTCCACGACTTTGAATGTGCCAATGCCCTGGTTGGGGGAAGGAGTTTCTCACCCAAGATTTGACGGTACATGGCCCCGTCCATCGTCCCTTTGATGTGGTGCAGTTGTCCTGTCCCCTTAGCAGAAAAACACCCTTAAAGCATAATGTTTCCACCTCCGTCTTTGATGGTGTTCTTGGGGTTATAGGCAGCATTCCTCCTCCACCAAACACAGCGAGTTGAGTTGATGCCAAAGAGCTAGACGTTGGTCTCATCTGACCACAACACTTTCACCCAGTTCTCCTCTGAATCATTCAGATGTTCATTGGCAAACTTCAGACGGCTTTCTTGAGCAGGCGGACAATGTGGGCACTGCAGGATTTCAGTCCTTCTTGGTGACTGGTCCCAGCTGGCTTGAGATCCTTAACAAGATCCCCCCTGTGTAGTTCTTGGCTGATTCCTCAACGTTCTCATGATCATTGACACTCCATGAGGTGAGAACTTGCATGGAGCACCAGCAACTGACAGAAGACTGTCAGTTATGTTGTGTTTTCTCCATTTGCAAATAATCACACCAACTGTTGTCACCTTCTCACCAAGCTGCTTGGCAATAGTCTTGTAGCCCATTCCAGCCTTGTGTAGGTGAACATTTTTTTTGTCCCTGACATCCTTAGACAGCTCTTTGGCCTTAGCCATGGTGGAAAGTTTGGAATCTGATTAATTGATTGCTTCTGTGGACAGGTGTCTCTTATACAGGTAACTAGCTGAGATAAGGAGCACTCCCTTTGAGAGAGTGCTCCTAATCACAGGTGTATAAAAGACACCTGGGAGCCAGAAATCTTGCTGATGGATTGGGGATCAAATGCTTTATTTCATGTATCAATTTGCAAATCATTTTATAACTTCTTTGACATATATTTTTCTTGTTGTTTTTTTTGTTGATATTCTGTTTCTCACTGTTAAAATACACCTACCATTAAAATTATAGACTGATCATTTCTTTGTCAGTGGACAAACGTTCAAAATCATACAGTGAGGGAAAAAAGTATTTGATCCCCTGCTGTCTGCCATAGGATGCTGCATGTCACTGTGGTAAAATATCAATTGACAGAGTATACCGTATTCCATAAAGTATTTTTCCAATACTTTAAACTATATAGCCAGGAATGGAGAAAATATAGCAATAAGTAGGAGCTAAGCAGGAAGTCTATTCACAGAGATATATTATACTTCTGGAAAATAATTATGTAAAAGAACTAAAAGCTTTAGAAACATGGCTCGCCATTATTTGCAGTCCTGTAAAGAACATCTAACATTGTATTGAGAAACCTGCATTGTACAGTTTGCTAAATTTACAAATGTCTCTTGCTAATTAAGACCTCTGGCGTGTGGGCTCCAGAATATAAAAAACATAATCCATTTCTAAGAAACCAAGATGTTTCAATGAACCTGTGAAACATGACTCATATGAAGTTAAGCAAATATTAAAATTGCCTCAGTTGAGATCCCTTTCTTAATGTGAGCTAAGGTCACTTTTTTCTTGGCTAAGTGTGGTTAGAAATGGACACTGCATCACTTATAAATTAACTTCTTATTGTTTTTTTACTAATAAAGTGGCTATTTAAGGGTTGTTCTTAAGTCTTCTAATCACTTGCTTTGTTTATTTACTAGTCCACAGTTACTGTTAATAATTTATCTTAACTTAATGAATTTTATATGAGAAGTCATTCCCTGTAATTACTTAAAATAATGCCTTTAATAGCAAACATTTTGGTAAAAATCGGTAAGTTTGACTATAATTCTAGATCTGTGTCTTTTGGATTTGTATCTTAAAATGTGTAATTAAAATGTACATTTTGGCTAGGCAACGAAAAGTAAATATTATATACGTATAGAAAAAGGTTGTTGTCAAGGGGGTTCTTCAAGGGGGCTTGATATGAACCTAGTTCAAACCTACCCCAGCAGAATTGTGTAGTTCCTGATCTCTATGGCACAAAAGGTGGCTTCTGAAGAGGGTAAGGCCCAAAGGTACATCCAGAGAATACTGGATACAGGCTACTAGTGGCCTATGGCAAGACCACTCCCCAATTCAGGATACAAACACAAAGACAGCCTCAAGCTGTGGATACAGTGGATATAAAAAGTCTACACACCCGTTAAAATGTCAGATTTCTGTGCTGTAAAAAATTGAGACAAAGATAAATTATTTCAGAACTGTTTCCACATATAAACTGTACAACTCAATTGAAAAACAAACTGAAATCTTTTAGGTGGAGGGAAGAAAAAAAATAGAAAAATAATGTGGTTGCATAAGTCTGCACACCCTCTTATAACTGGGGATGTAGCTGTGTTCAGAATTAAGCAATCGCATTCCAAATCGTGTTAAATAGGAGTCAGCATACACCTTCCATCATTTAAAGTGCCTCTGATTAACCCCAAATAAAGTTCAGATGCTCTAGTTGGTCTTTCCTGAAATCTACTTAGTTTCATTCCACAGCAAAAGCCATGGTCCACAGAAAGCTTCCAAAGCATCATAGGGATCTCATTGTTAAAAGGTATCAGTCAGGAGAAGGGTACAAAAGAATGTTCAAGGCATTAGATATACCATGGAACACAGTGAAGACAATCATCATCAAGTGGAGAAAATATGGCACAACAGTGACATTGCCAAGAACTGGAGCTCCCTCCAAAATTGATGAAAAGACGAGAAGACAACTGGTCTGGGAGGCTACCAAGAGGCCTACAGCAACATTAAAGGAGCAGCAGGAATATCTGGCAAGTACTGGCTGTGTGGTACATGTGACAACAATCTCCCGTATTCTTCATATGTCTGGGCTATGGTGTAGAGTGGCAAGACAAAAGCCTTTTCTTACGAAGAAAAACATCCAAGCCAGGCTACATTTTGCAAAAACACATCTGAAGTCTCCCAAAAGCATGTGGGAAAAGGTGTTATGGTCTGATGAAACCAAGGTTGAACTTTTTGGCCACAATTCCAAAAGATATGTTTGGCGCAAAAACAACACTGCACATCACCAAAAGAACACCATACCCACAGTGAAGCATGGTGGTGGCAGCATCATGCTTTGGGGCTGTTTGTCTTTAGCTGGAACTGGGGTCTTAGTTAAGATAGAGGGAATTACGAACAGTTCCAAATACCAGTCAATATTGGCACAAAACCTTCAGGCTTCTGCTAGAAAGCTGAACATGAAGAGGAACTTCATCTTTCAGCATGACAACGACCCAAAGCATACATCCAAATCAACAAAGGAATGGCTTCACCAGAAGAAGATTAAAGTTTTGGAATGGCCCAGCCAGAGCCCAGACCTGAATCCAATTGAAAATGTGTGGGTTGATCTGCAGAGGGCTGTGCACAAGAGATGCCCTCGCAATCTGACAGATTTGGAGTGTTTTTGCAAAGAAGAGCGGGCAAATCTTGCTGAGTCAAAATGTGCCATGCTGATAGATTCATACCCAAAAAGACTGAGTGCTGTAGTAAAATGAAAAGGTGCTTCAACAAAGTATTAGTTTAAGGGTGTGCATACTTATGCAACCATATTATTTTATTTTTTATAATTTTTCTTCCCTTTACCTAAAAGATTTAAGTTTGTTTTTCAATTGAGTTGTACAGTTTATAGGTCACATTAAAGGTGGAAAAAGTTCTGAAATGATTTATGTTTGTCTCATATTTTTACAGCACAGAAACCTGACTTTTAACAGGGGGTGTGTAGACTTTTTATATCCACTGTATGTGAAACTAGGACTGAACATTTATTGAATCATAAACCAACATAGAGTATAAATATCTCCCATACCACACCCTTATGTACCTTTTGTGCATCTGTGTGATATCAGCACATCTGCCTTGCATCCTTGGTTCCTATAAAAGCTCTTGAGATAAAACTCACCAGATGCCTAAACTACATGACAGATATCTATAGCTGGCTAGTGCAACAACCTTAATGTTAATCTCCAGTTATTTGCTTAGGACTCTCTGAATTGAAGGCATCTGTCTTGGTTGTTGTTTATCAAGGCCTGTATGTGTAAGGATGCAATGTTCTGCAGTTAAGATTATGTGCAGTTAAGCTTAAGCATTTTTACCTTTTCCTCATGTATTCCCCCATTCTATATACATTTTCTCTCTAGAACATATTATAACTAGTATACATGATAACAATTTACAGACAACATATAACCAAACAACACTAATATGTAATCACAATGCAACAATGTCATGCGCCCTTGGCTATATCCATAATTACTGGTAATATTACAGTCACTAAACAATGTACGGTAATCATGACAGTTGTGCTTTTAGAATTTGGAAGGGTTATTTTTGATTATGGCTTCTTTGCTTCCATGGTTTGTTATTTTAAGAGATTACTTAGCCCTGTCTATGTTACTAAGTGATTTAAAACCGAATGTATTCTGTCATTGAGATAAAATTAACTTTACATTGATTTTAAATAAATTATATTTTATCAGATGGGACAGCCACTTGTATTTTCTTAAATTTATATAGAAGTTTCATGGATTATTAATGCATCTGATAGGGGAGATTCAGTAGTGTATACAAACATTTTTTTGCATGAAAATAGAGCAAATAGAGTGTACATATCCCCGTAGGTAGTGTATACACACACTGGGAGCGCTGGCGAATCTAGGTAAATGTAAATAGGTATATACCCCACATGATGGGTTGAAGAAATTAGTCTCAAACTAAGGCCTGAATAGCCAACTTAAAAATATATACGTACTCCCACGTATATGTGATATACTCAAGATTGTCCAGTCCTGTATATTCTACGAGTGTCCACACATCTGTCGAAATCTTGTACTGTATTATTGTCCAGATACTGCAGGAGGTGTGCTGCCATCTACATGATCATTATTCGCTTAGTGCTCTCAACAACAGTGCAAAACAAAGAAGAAAAGGGGGCTGGGGGGGGGGGGGAGCGCACCACCGCCTAGTGCAAAATAACTTGTAAAATCCTTTGTAAAAGTCAATACGGAGCGAAAGAAGGTAAAAAACTCACATTTGGTGACCTCAAAACATGAGTTATGGATAGCACATCAGATCATCACGGATATGTGGGTAATCCTTACGTCTGCGATGAGTCTCCAATGGTCCGTTGTCAATTAGAACGCTCCTATTCTTAGGAGTGGAAAAGATGGGATACACCCAAATACCCAAATGTCAAATATGTGGCTGTGTTAGGTCTGCAACCTCCACATGTAGTGTGCAGCTTACTGCTGTGGTTAAAGTGTATAGTGACCGGACAAACAGCACCATAGCGAATAAACAGCATGGAAACTGTGAAGCATCACATGCCATTGATGTCAATGGTGAAGGTCGGCTGTGTGTGTGTGTGTGCCAACCAACACACCATCCAAAAGAACCAGGACTACCAGACTTGTGTCTAAAATGTCAGTACAGCCAACCCTGTTTCAAACAGCTGGTCACTGCACCCATGCTGACGAAGGTTCATAGTTGGATTTGCACGACAAAACAAATTGGACCTCTTCTGACTGGCAAAAGGTTACCTTCTCTGATGAGTCCAGTTTTCTGCTTTCAAAACATCCAGGAACAAAAACTCTGCACCCAATATTGGAGAACACAAGCTGGTGGCTGCAGCGTTATGGTCTGGTGAATATTTTTTCTTGGCATTGTCTGGGTCCACTCATACCTTTGGAAGGCACTCTTAACCGACTGGGTTATCTATCCATCCTTGCAGATCAAGTACTCACATACATTTTGACTGTCTTTCCTGTAGCAGATGGGATCTTCCAGCAGGACAATGCAACATGTCATACGGCCAGAATTGTCCAAAGTGGATGGAGGAGCACGACTAAGTTCCACACCGCGTACAGCGTCCTCTTCTACTTGCTTGCACCAAATTTTCAGGCTATATCATTGCACCACAACTATAATAGTGATTGGATCAAGGGCTGTATATGCGCATGTGATAATTTCTGTGTCTGAATTAACTAAATCTATTTTAGAAACCATGTTATGTAGAGTCATATGTCATTCGTAATGCTTCTTTTTGTTCCAGGAGGAGAAAGCTTCCCTTTTACATCGCACCCAGGAAGAACGTCGTAAGAGAGAGGTACATTTTTTTTTTTGTGGGAGCAATAGTGCTATCAAGTTGGGATATTGTTCAGGCTGATTAACCCAGAACTGTTCAGCTCACTGTAGTAATTATTGGTAACTTGATGAGATCTGAATACACAGTTTTATACGTTTTAGTCATGCATGTGGCTTAGAATACATTCCAGAATATTTCTGCTTCCTGACACTGATGCAGAGTAAAACAAATGTAGTTACATAGTGAAATACCTTTTATTATCCAAAAGCAAAGCATTTAGCGAGTGTGATAGATAATGTTATCTGTTTTGAAACACGTATATAGTCTGCTGTTTTGATAAACTAGACCTGATAATTGCCAAAGAATGCTTAGAATGTCAGAAAAATGAATGCAGCCTACTTTAATAACTATTACACACATTTATGCTGTGTTGAGTGCAGCCATCGTTGTGTTTGCTACCCTGATATGGGAGGGGATCCTGGATGCAGGTAGGGTTTTAGTTGATTCTATTATAAGCAATAAACAAACTAAAACCTGGTCTCCATTCAAAGTTCTCTAACCTTGGACGCCTCTACTAAGCTATAATAAGCAATAATTAAAGGGTCTAATTATTCATTTATTTTTAATACTTAAAAATGGTGTCTAGTATAATGACTAGATCTTGAAAAGAGCATACTATGAGATTTCAGATGCCCTTTAAAGGACCACTGCAAAGCTAAAAATAAAATAAAAAAAATATATGACTTAGAGCATAATTAAGTCAGACACCAAGTACTTACATTTGAAAAAATACATCTTGATGCCTTTTCAGGTCCCAGGAGAGATCCATGATACATTGGTGGAAGTTTTGTGTGTGAGAGAGTGTTTACATTTCTGGAGAGCTATTGTTGCAGTGAATGATGCAAGGGGTTTGCTTCTGGGCCAGTGAGATGGAATGGGCGTTGTGTCTATTTTTGTCTTATCAAATTATCTTTACAATGGCTCTCTGTTTCCTCCTTCCTCTCCCATGTCTCCACTGCCAAAACACAAACCCTCATGATTCTGAGAATGTAATGTAACAAACACAAAATGGATTCCTGTACTTGTATACAGTCTTCAAAAATTACAAATTTCACACAAAAGTTTTATGCCCCTGGCTTACACAGCTGCTAATATTGTTAATTTGGTACATATTTATAAACAAGTGATTTTTTTTCATGAATTGTGGTCCTTTAATGTTCTGATTAGTGTTAATATGTGAATGTTATTTTTGTTAAATCATTTTGTTTGCAGTCACTTTGTAATCTGTTGTATGTTACAGGAAGAAAGGAGGAGACTGAAAAATGCAATAATCATCCAGTCCTTTGTGAGAGGCTACAAGGACAGAAAACAGCAAGTATGTGTTATACGGAATTGTTTCATTATAATGTTCTGTTATATTTAAATTAAAGTTTTAAAAAGCTACATGGGAATAGTTTTTTTTCCATTTTGAAATTGGGAGTAAGACCTGGAAATTGATTTGAAAGGGACATGAACATTTCTGGATTTTACTAGGTATATAATATACATATATAACATACCTATGCATCTATTTACTTTTAGGTGCTTTATTTTATAAATAAGTGCTTCGGTCTGTTCTCTGCAGCTCATGAAGACACAGACTCTGCTGTACGTTCTTTGCAGTGTCTCATACTAACCAGTCAGTGACCATGTCTCAATAGCATAATGCAGCATATTGCTGAGGCTTGGCATCTGATTAGTATGAGAAACTGCACAGCCAGTACTACAGAGTCTGTGTCTGAAGCGGGCAGACCCAAGCAACAACTATTTATATGATTTTGGGCAGTAAAAAACACTCTATAAGCACTTAAAAATAAAATAAAGTACATTAAAGTTTATCAGTACAAAGGTACTATATATTATATACCTAGTAAAATATAGAAACCTTCCATGTCCCTTAAAATGCAGTATTTTGGACTATTATTTTGTATATTTACTTTGAAAAGTGAATGTTCTTCTCCCATAATCCATGTAATTGTCTACCTCCTTCTCAAGAATTGGTATAGTCATTTTATTGATGTGATTGTGTGAATTGTCATCCTATTATAACATTGTTAAAGGGCTTGAACCACCCTTTCCTCACTCTCAAATGCTCTTGTGCAGTAGTTATTTTGCAAGGTTCCAGTTTCACCCACACTCCTCAGCTTGGTTCCAACCGTAATTGAACTGGGCCCTGTCTGGCATCACAATGGGCACCCACACGGGCACAGCCTCTTCAACATAGTATCGTACTGATTTTAGACCATTTACACCAGTAAAACTTGTCTATAAAGGATCAGCTGAGCATATTCGTGAAGTTAGATTTTTGTTCTTCAATGTACCTGCCGTACACCTTTTCAAAACAGGGAACAGCTTACTTACTGAAGACTATCGTCTGAGACTCTGTGCGATTATTTTAATAATAAATACTTGTTAAAATGGAAATGGTAACAATATATCCTTTTTTCTTATGCATTGGCCATGTAGTTACACAAGGCGATATGTATTAAACAATAATTTCTTGGAGAATCTCTTCATTCTTACATTATCCCTAGAGGTGAATGTATTAAGGTTTTTTATCTCCAGGCATTCTTCACTACTTCATACTTCAGTGGCCAATAGATTATTTTTATATGCATTGCTCCTTATTTCTACAATCAAGTTGTCTTAAAATGTTCAGTAATAGTGTGCAGCTTTAGAAGATACTAAAAAGAGCCTCATTTGTGAGCATTTTTTTCTGCCTTTATTAGATAACATATAAAACTTATAAAAAAAAATATTGTCTATCTATACAGTTTTTAGTCATTTGTAATTATGATGTGTTCCACATAGAAGTTAAAGGACCACAAAAGTCCCCTACATGCACTCTGCTCCATTTGATGGAAAATGTGTTTTAATTTTTAAATTTGATGCTGAGTTCCTGGAGTTATGATTAACTGAAGTCAGACTATTTCACTGTGTTGCCTCTGCCTGAATGAGTAATGAGCTCTGTATCGCACGGAACAATGAATAATTATTAATATGAATCCGGTGCAGAAGGTTTGAATGAAGTAGTCACTGAATCATTGTAACTACTTCATTATATTATAGCAGCTAGTGCAACAGCTGAGATGTTTCTGGGTTGAATTCTATGCAAATAAGAGTAGAGGTGCTCATCTGAGAACGAAAAATACCTCAGTTGGTTTTTTCTATAGATCTGGTTACCTACTCGGAGAGCAGCCTATTTTAGCTCACTTGTGCCCTTCACAGGGAGAAATATCCTGTAGTATATCAGTCTGGTCTCACTCAAAAGAGTGACCCAGCCCCGAAATACCAGGCAATTTCACCCTTAGCAGGAGAAACCGCAAACCACAGACGCGTATCGTCCTCTGTTTGCCTCGTCAGTGAGGTGCAGCTATACTCCCTAAGGCACAGTGAGCCAGGAGTCCATGTCTAGTTCCCCCTATCACCCATAAGGTGAGGAAAATGTATGCAAATAAGAGTAGAGGTGCTCATCTGAGAACGAAAAATACTTCTGTGGGTTTTTTCTATAGGTCTGGTTACCTACTCAGAATTATAACCAAAAGTGATTTTTGTATATGAGGTAACTGTCATTTTTTTTATTGAATAATTATGTGAACTACTTATTTAAAAATACACACAAGCACACACATAAACACATTTTCCACCCTCTAACTAATGGTGACTTTTGTGGTCCTTTAAATGTTTAATATTATGTACGTAATAGTTTGCAGACACTTGTGCGTGCCAAGTTCTTTTATCTCTCTCTCTCTCTTTTTAAATATGTTCCTTTTTAAAATACATGTCCTAATTTCTCTGGTATCATTTTTCTTGCAAGTACGCCATCCAAAGAAGTGAATTTGATTCTTGTATTAGCGCAAATGGAAGTGTGATAAATGGAAATAATCTCAGCCTGTTAGTACGGAAGCTGCTCTTCTTTTACAGACAGAACGAGGACTCTAAACGTTTGGTACGTTTTTATTTTTAAAGTTACATTTTTTGTGGAACCAAATGTGTGTGTTTTTTTTATTTTCAGTTTCTATAGATTTAGCACTGTATACTCTCAAACCTACGTAATCTCAGTTAGCAAATGTCTTTAGATCCTGTGCTTTAGCTCATTTGCAGAAACAAAAGCTATTCTACGTGCCTTTTTAACGCTGAAATCCCAACATTATTTGTTCAGATGAGACCTATCATTTGTGGATACATCTCATTAAAATTATCAAAGTCCCAAAACATAGCTGAAGTCCTTGTGATAGTGGGTAAAATATATGATCTAATATCACTGGTATGTGGAGTTCTAATAGGTGGCAATCCATGTTGCACTGTCACAAAGAACAGTAATGCTATTTGTAGCTGAAAAATATAATAAAGGTAGCCAAACCGCAAAATGCTACCAAAATACGGCAACAATACAATAGAATCAGCAGCTGCTATTGAATATGCCTCAAAAATGTGTGCACAAAATGGGGAGCTAATGCTAGTTATGAGTAGCCGTTTCTCTTTACATATTATTGGGGAACTAATGCTCTTTGAGTAGCCTTTTCTCTTTCACTTGTTTTTTGATAAAATTACCAATATATACTATAGCAATATTCTAAAGTATATACCGCCAAGCTTATGGTTTCCCCAGAAGAAACCATAAGCTTGGTGGGTGAATGTTGAAAAACAAGCAAATATAAAAACAAAAATGACAAGATGACTAACAGTACTGCAATATAAATGGATGCAGCCAAACATAGGCTGATGTAGTGTTAGAACTCCTGACGAACATTTCGACGCACCAGCACTGCTTGGTTGTTTCCTCTCAGATCTACCCCAACTACTGATCAATATGTATGCTTTTGCACTCCTTTGACTCTGGTGGCTATGCAGGATAAAAAGGGTTCCAAGTGTTACACCTGTCAAACTTCTTACCTTTTTCCAGTCTAAATGACATAGCTATTTACTGATGTTTCAACCTAATTTGAATAAGATGCAACTCAAATTTCTTATCCTGTATAATTTCTTGCACTTGGCAACATTTAACAGGGGAAGGAAGCAGAAGCCACCTCCTGTCATACTTCTGTGCTATAGTGTAAATTTCTAAATTTCACATCTGTAATACAAAAAAAAAACTGTAATGGTAAAACATGCTCTTTTATATGTATGATATAAAAATGTGAGAGTTCATTTAATACATTGTGTTCCTAAGATAAATGTTTTTTTTATAATAAATATAAACTAGTTATTTCCTAATGCTTTAGGCTACAAGTCCAGCCAAGTAAGTTTTTAATCTGCTGCTGAGATTTGCTAAGTTATGTGACATTTGTTTTTGATTTTTCAGATATGGATTTGTCAGAATTTAATAAAACAGTGTTCCCAGTTTGTCAAACAGCTGACTGGCCCAGACAGACTCACGTGTCTATATCAAATCAAGAGGCTCCTAGCGTTATGTTGCAGGTATAGATTTGTTGTCTTTATTACATATTCCTATAAAAAGTGTGGGGGAGCATTAGAAACTAGAAGCTGTGGCACCTAATTAACATAAAATGTAAAGATATGCTGTTATCTTTTTTTACATGTTTTGTTTTTTTAATAACTAAACTTGATAATGGGGAAAAAAATAAATAGTAGAATGAAATGGATTGAGAAGTAATGATATGCAGAATATGGGCATTTCAATATAGGTGACATACATGAAAATACAATGGGGAATGTTGAATAATTACTCTTATTTATAAAGCTCCAGCATTTTTTATTGCACTATTTACAAGAGTACAATAAAGTAGGATGGGCACATTTGGCATGTTACAAAGATAAAACAAATTGTAAGTTGTCTATAAATACAAATGCAATAGGGCAACAGGCAATTTGGTGCAAGAACATTGAGAAGCTGGCAAAGCTTACGATCTAGAAGGTAAGGTGGGGTTTGTGAGACAGGATGGTAACATGCATGATGGTTGGGGTAAGAAGACAGGAGGGTAACATGCATGATGGTTGGGGTAAGGAGACAGGAGAGTAACCTGCATGATGGTTGGGGTTGTGAGACAGGATGGTAACATGCATGATGGTTGAGGTTGTGCGACAGCAGGCTAACCTGCATGATGGTTGGGGTTGTGCGACAACAGGCTAACCTGCATGATGGTTGGGGTTGTGCGACAGCAGGCTAACCTGCATGATGGTTGGGGTTGTGCGACAGCAGGCTAACCTGCATGATGGTTGGGGTTGTGCGACAGCAGGCTAACCTGCATGATGGTTGGGGTAGGGAGACAGGAGAGTAACCTGCATGATGGTTGGGGTAGAGAGACAGGAGAGTAACCTGCATGATGGTTGGGGTAGGGAGACAGGAGAGTAACCTGCATGATGGTTGGGGTAGGGAGACAGGAGAGTAACCTGCATGATGGTTGGGGTAGGGAGACAGGAGAGTAACCTGCATGATGGTTGGGGTAGGGAGACAGGAGAGTAACCTGCATGATGGTTGGGGTTGTGCGACAGCAGGCTAACCTGCATGATGGTTGGGGTTGTGCGACAGCAGGCTAACCTGCATGATGGTTGGGGTTGTGCGACAGCAGGCTAACCTGCATGATGGTTGGGGTAGGGAGACAGGAGAGTAACCTGCATGATGGTTGGGGTAGGGAGACAGGAGAGTAACCTGCATGATGGTTGGGGTTGTGCGACAGCAGGCTTACCTGCATGATGGTTGGGGTTGTGTGACAGCAGGCTAACCTGCATGATGGTTGGGGTTGTGTGACAGCAGGCTAACCTGCATGATGATTGGGGTTGTGAGACAGGAGGGTAACAGATGCATGGTATGCCAAGCCTACCATGATATGCCAAGCCTCTAAGCTTCACATTTGACACACTAATTTTCACCCATTTCATTACACAATTGTATTTATCCAGAGCTCAGAATAACCATTCATATCTATGGCTATTCCTTACTAGATTAAATATTGGTCTCTAAGAGCATGTTACATACTTAGTGTTGCTGTGGAAGTGAGAGAACGAGCCATGTTAAATGCCCTCCTAACTGGTCTTTTAACTGGTTCTTTTTAATGTGAAGCCAAACTATCCAGTAGAGATTCTTTATTAAAGGAGTACAAGTGTCTATTTTTTTCAACCCCTAATAAACTAAGCTGACAAGCTTGGATCTAAGGTAAAACATTATCTTTTTAGCAATTAAGGGACAAGTTTGGCATAATAAGCTTCTGGTGTTTCTGAAGAAACATAAACATATCTAGTAATGCATTTCAAGATCTTATAGAAAACATTCCTATGTAGGCCCAACTAAACTGCCGGTATGCTTTAGCCCTCGTACTAGTGCAAACTGTTGAGTTTTACTCATTAGTGCAAAATATGCTTTTTAGCAGTAATGTCACATTTCCATGATGACAAAGGGACATTTATAAAAAGGAACAATTTGGATCTGATATTAGTTTGTGATGCTGGCTTATGGATTTACCAGTCTGAGAGTGCAGACATTGTGGAGACATTTCAGTTGACACATTGACAAGTAATTTAAAAATGTAAGTCACTGGATTGCCCTTAGACACTCAGTCCAGCGCAATAAACATAATTATGTTTTCTATTTGTTTTGTTGATGATCTGCTTTCTAGTTACATACTACATCATAGCATTTTCCAGAAAAGTATTAAAAAGGAAATTTATTGGATACACCCACTGTCAGTGCAGCTCGGAATAGAACTGATTAGACTTCAGATCATCGCATGTATCTATAAATTGCAGGGGAAGATTTATTATTTTTTAATTATGGAAGGTAGTTTACTAATGACATTATTTATGATATTACTTAGACTGCATTGTAGATTATCAATCAAGTCTGCATGAAATCCACAATACTAAGTTATACACATCAAACTACCTGGAGGCATAATGTATTTTTTATTTTATTTCCCTATTATGATGTTTTGTAATATAATTTTACCAATGTGTTAGGGCTGAGCTTAGGCAAACCACAGCGTACACGTGTGTATTTTTTTTTAACATATTTTTTATTGTATATTTCTAAAGCGCCAGCATTTTCTGCAGTGCTGTAAACAAGGATTACGCAAAAAAAGCCGGTTGTTAATCGTGTGAAACCTACGTGAACAGCACAATTTACCATATTTGAATGAGTGGATGCACCTACATAATTGTTCATTCTATACCTAGTAGCATATATTTAAACATACAACTGCAATCTCTTAAATTATTAATCCTTAAATGACCTCTGTCACCCCAATAGGAAGTTGAGCATTACAATCTGGCAATACATTTTACTAGCAGTTTTCCTTACCGTAAAGTATGCTAATGTGCGGCTCGGAGTGCATGATAAAAGTGGGAATAGGATCGATATGCCAGATAATAATGCAGGTCTTTGCTTTGGCCAATACAGAGACGGACAAGTAGTCTGTATTTGTAATTCGCACATCAGAGTAGCTAATAAATATGAGTGAGATGCTCATTTACATATAAATGCAGCAACATGGCATTTCCCAGGACTGATTAAGTTTGCAACAAAATGGATAGTAGAACATTTAAGCCAGTTTTTCTTGTTCTTTAAGAATAACTTAAAAATAAAATTTGATTTTGGGTTGACATTGAAAATATGGTATTTGCAACCAGTTCAATATCTACAAACCTAGTGCCATATTACTGTGGTTTAAAGAGAGCCCTCCTTGTGAGATTGTGGAGCAATGTCCACTTGTAATGTGCAACTAAATGTATTTGCACAAAAGCATTTAAGACATTTATGAACAGCATAAGTTGCCACATACTATGGTTAGATTTTTTTCCCTTAATTGCATATTTGCTTTTTCTTATGGGATTAGTGCCCCAAGAGATGTGAAAAGACCATTGTACTTTCAATTACATTTTTTTATACCAACATTTTTATGTTATTTATTTTTTGGTTGTTCATCCAAAAAATGTAAATTCCCTTTCTCAACCATGGTTCATAAAATCTGTTTCAATTGTAACCTTTCTGTGCACTTTTTCTTTACATGTAGGTTATTACAGCACTGCAATGATGACAGTTTGAATGTTGCACTACCTATGAGAATGGTGGAAGTGTTTTCATCCGAGAACACTTATTTGCCTGTTCTACAAGATGCTAGATCTGCGGCTTCATTAGTTGAACAAATTTTGCACTACATGATTCAAAAAGGTCAGTAGAATCCAATGTTTGTGTTGGCAATCTAGCATTGGGTTATTAACAGCACCATTACAATAACTAAGGAACCTAATCATACTTATTATTTGTAATTATAAAGGAAGATATAAAAGATCATTCTAGGTACACATACATATCTAACACAGGCCAAAAGACCTGTTTTCCCCACATAAAGTATTCTGCAAATGAGGCTCAAAATATACTACCCTTTTGCCCGGTTAACATAGGAATCCGTTTAGTAATATGGGTCCTGCTCTCAGGCAGACTTTGTAAAAGAAGAAAAAAACACAAACATGGGTAAAGTCACCTTTATAAATACATTGTTGTTGTTTAGTCGTTCAGTTGTGTCTGACTATCCATGACTCTGGACTGCAACACGCCAGGTTACATCCATCAGCCATGTTCATTACTTCAATGAGCTAATCTATCCGTGGTCTATGTCGTCCCCTTCTTTGTGTGCCTTCAATCTCTCCTAGCATCCGTGTCTTCTCTATGGAATTCTGTCTCCTCATGACATGACCTTCAGCCTCATGATCAAACCTTCTAGTGAATAGTTTGTCTTGATTTCCTGTAGTACTGATTTGTTGGATCTTCTTGGAATCCAATTGACTCTAAGCAGTTTTCTTCAACACCAAAATTTAAAGGTGTCAATTCTACGGTGCTCAGACTTCCTTATGGTCCAGCTCTCACATCCGTATATTACTGCTGGGAATAACATAGTAAAGTACAGACCATAGTCCGTAGACACATACATAAATTGATCTAAAATCCTTTTATTAATTTTCTATGTCTCTGATAGAAAAACATCTATTCATCATCATCTTTTGAGAACACTCCAGCTAAAAGGAACAAGATAATGTACTCCAAAATGATTGGAAGGATAGGGTTAACATGAATTAAATCAGTCAGCTGCTTCTATTTGGCACAAACCTGGATATTCTTTGGACCAACACAATTATTGGATATGGCTATAAAACAGTCTTTTAAAGTTAGCATAAAGTGGGGCTGTACCATATGTCATCACAAACACTGCCTAAAATGTAAAACTGTCTATTTTCTTTACTTGCAGGATACTACAAGTCTCTCTACTTGTTAATTAACAACAAACTTCCATCTAGCATTGAATATATGGATGTCTCCAGAGTTCCTATTGCAAAAGTACTATTAGATAATGCTTTGAAACCATTGCACTTTACATACAACTCCTGCTCTGAAGGTGCAAGGTAAGATATATTTTGGGTAAAAGCTAAATATATTATCGAAAATCTAAATCTTGCCGTAATGTTGTCTGTCATACTGTGACCTCCAAGAATTATGCAAATGATCTATCACAGGGATGAGCAAGTCTGGTCCTGGAGAGTTCCAGACAGGCCAGGATTTGAGGATATCCCTCCTGCATACAGGTGAGTCAATCACTTCTTCAGTCATCCTGATCGACTCACGTGCACAGAAAGGAAATGCTCAAATCCTGGCCTGTGTGTGGAGCCTCATGACCAAACTTGCCCACCGCTGATCTATTAGGGTGTGTGCCAGGATAAATGGTTTGGTTTATTACAGGTACACTGATACAAAATAAGATAACATATAGGTATTTCATTTTTTTTTATATTTCATTTTAATATCCACAGTGTCGATAATTAGCTGAGTATGTATATACGTGTATGTTTCTGTATATCCATATGACAAGTTATTTTGTTGGCCCCTTAAGGATTATGCTTGGCTTTTTACTGTCATATGTTCGTGTCCATGTTTTAACTATTTTGTTCTGCTTAAGAAATGTATTTAATATAGTCTCTATTTTTTATGGATTACTTTATAAAGAATTTGTGTGTGCAAAAAAACTTTAAAGAACAACTATAATGCCATAACAAGTAGAGCTAGTTCTTTTAAACATACAGTGGTCATTCCTATGTAATAATTTATAATCGCAATATTCAATATCAGATTTACTTATAAAGATTATAGTAGCAGATTGTGTTTGATTATATATGAAGTCAATCAATTATTCATAGGCTGTCCCCATAGCAAGCTCTCATTGCCAAGGGAAACCATTTTAACACATAACAGTGGAGAGCATTGTGTTTATATAACTTTGTGCTGGAAAATTTTGTACTATCTACTAACCTAAACACCCATCCCATTCACCACATAGCGGGAAGAGACCAACAGCTGAGTCTGATCGAAAAAAATCTCTTTTTAACCATCTTTTAAGCCACACAGAAAAAGTCCTCTACTGGAGTTTGACCCCTTTGCCATCGGGCCGCCATTTTTAATAATATTTTCAGATCAAATATTTGTAACATTAATGTGGTTCAGGTCTGTAGTTCAAGGTAACGTAAACCACATTTTTCTCAGCATAACCCTTATAACAGATTCATCTTTGGTCATTAGTTTTCACTAAAAATCAAGAATTCTGTGAAGCAACATTCACAACTAATGAGGTATTGTGTAAAATAGTAACGTTGTATACATGTTTCTTAAGCTCTATAAATGATATTATATACTGCTTTTTTTCTTTTCTTCCAGGCAACAGGTTTTCACTGCCTTTACAGAGGAGTTTTTGGCTGCACCTTATACCGATCAAATATTCCATTTCATCATTCCAGCACTTGCGGACTTACAGACTGCTTTTCCATATGAGCTCTATTTAAATGCACTACTAATAGACGAACACAGACATTCACGAAAGAGTTATCGAGCGCCTTGGCTCTTTTATTTTGTGCTAACAGTCGGCGAAACATATTTGGGTATGGAACAACAAACGTTCAGCTCTTATTATTGTCTAAATATTCTGTAGAAATTTATATAAACGTCCAAGGAAAAGCATATAAAGAAAGGTTCCAAATATGTTATATTTTAAAGCTAAATGGTGTATAATGCGGTAGGGAATTAAAACGCCAACTTGCCTTCATTGTTTTGGGGTTATTACTGCTCCTTTTAGAGAGCCACTTTATTGATCCATTCATCTATCGACTTCTCCAGCTGCTTATTGTAGAAGTAAAGAGCAAAATAAAGCAGGCCAAAAATATTTTTGTAACAATCGTTTTAACATGAATTGAATCTGAATTAAGTAATCTTATGTGAACTACTGGGTCAAGCGCTTGAATCACTATAATAGTTGTTGGTTTTGTGAATGTTGGTGACGTTTGCGATGCTGGTAACACTTTTTTGCGTCCCTCACAAAGATAGCAGTTGAGGCACGTAGGACGTAGGCTGCAATGAGCTCTTTGCAGGCCTCGCAATGAGCGCCGCTGGCGCTCATCGCCAGCGGCGCACCCCCAGTACCTGGTTCCTGACAGTAGCGGAAGCACATACTTGGATACAACCCTGCCAGCAGTGCCGCACTCACCATCTTCTCCTCTGCGGCTCCGGCCGGCAGGGCTCGCGATGAGTACCGCGAGCGCCAGAGGCATTTATAGTGAGGCTCGCAATGAGCGCAAAAGGTGATCATTACAAAGCAGGAAAGTTGAAGTACACAGAGGGAGAGGCTCGCAATGAGCGCCGAAGGTGCTCAGAAGAACAAAAGCCTCACATTGTGTGGTAAACAGCATTGCCAGCCTTACAATTTTATTCCTGTCATTTTTGACAGGCAATTTCCTAGTTAGAAAGTATAGCAAGAACTTTACAATCCTAGCTTGGATTTTTTTTTTTTTTTATGGAAACAAATTTGGGGTAAATTGGTATGAAAGGTGACAAATAATGGGTTTTTACTGCATGTCCTGATTACTTTGGCATGGAATTCTACCTAACTATTAAAAATGTTCATTTTCTTTACTTTTAGATAACTGCAGGTTACTCAGTTTGTTAATTAAAGGGCCATTTACCCCACTCTAAATGCTTTTCATGGTATGAAAGAGCACAAGATTGTATGTTAAAATGTTTTTTTTTTTAATTACACAAATAACAGCTAAGAATCTACAGTCTTAGATCTGTTTACAAACACACTTCTGACTGTCCCATAATTAACCACATCTGCTGACACTGAGTCGTAGACTCCATGAACACAAAGATTTATAGTTTTTTCCACGAACTTTAGGAATGTAGCAAAACATGTTAACCACGAATTCTAATTTTTAGCTGATTCCAGCACGGGTCACATTTTCGGTATCTCCCTGCTTGGCATTGCTGGACCACTAACATCCTTGATTTATACGCTTATAATAATGTATAAAATATAATTAGAAAGCAAATAGAAGGGGGGCGGAAAAGCATCTGCCCTTGGTTTATTAGCCAACTGTGGTAGTCTCCTTATACAAAATGTACAAAGTCAAAACATATTTCTGAAAAAAGTGAAAGTTCAAAATCTGTATAATAAGAAATTATTGGATATCATAGTGAAGGTGATCAAGAAAAAGGATATATTTTAACAAATGTATATTTAAACTTATGGGCACTTAGGAGGGATTTATATACAATAATGCAGTGTACATCTAGAAGAAAGTGCTTTTAAGGCTGTCTTTGAACCGAGTTACACCTATCGACCCTTGGACTAATAAATGCAGTTTTATATATTAGGAGAGGGTCTCTTAGTTTACAAAGCATGCAGATATATATATATTTGGATAAAGTGAGTCAATAAGAATTTCTTATAATTTTGAAGTCCATTTTAGCTATATCTTTTAAATATTTTAACCCGTTTTTTATCTACTTTGGTTTACATATTGTAGTGGATAGGATCACTGATAAGATGTCTCTCCTTTGGTTTGTTTTCTGACCACTAAAATGATGTATATTATTTTTTTTTTTAAGTAACTATTTTACATTAGTATACTATTAGATCGGAACCTTTTGTATACCTTTTTGTGTGTGTGTGTATATAAATATATATATATATATATATATATATATATATATATATATATATATATATATATATATATATATATATATATATATATATATATATATATATAATATATATCTATATATATATATATATCTATATATATATATATATATATATATAATATATATATATATATATATATATATATATATCCGAATGGAGTTGCTGTTTTAAACACTATCCTTTGTGAGTATATTTTTAACATAATAAAATATTATTTTAATATACTACACTATGTTTGGCTCTATGAGCTCTTGTTTTTCCTTTTTGAGCTATTTGGCTACATGCAGTTATGCTGCACTGAGACCCACCACAATTCTTGTGCTAATTAAAATAATACCTACATATTGTATAATAATTGCATATAATAGTTTATTAAGGGTGATATTTATTTTTCTCTTTTGTGCTTTCTAAAACATTTTGCTCATTTATCAAGTTAGGTACTTCAAAACGGCATGTTGTACATACAGAATTATTGTGGTCCTTTTATAATTACTTGAGACTTGAGTTCACACATCAGAACTTACTTGCAGGGCTGTTAGATTTGTCAGACAACGGGGTTGTATTAATTTGTTTAAGAACTAAGTGATTTAATAATAAAATCAATATTTTAAAGAAAATATATCATTGTATCTTTAAAACGTATATGTGATTGTTTAATTTTGCAGTCTCTAGTAGAGCTCATTCTCTCCACACCCTCTTAGGTGCCCAGAGGGTGATCGCAGTTCTGCTCATTAAAGACATATAGAAGTTTCATATAAATGCATCTGATACAGAATAATCAGTAGTTTATGCAAACATTTTTTTGCATGAAAAATTCCAAAAGTAAACATTAGCTTACCATAGAGTTTGCATAATTTCTTTAGGCTTATGTCAGTTGGCTTTGAGAAAGAATGCCCCTGAAAATCCAAGCTAAATTAGCATAACATTCATAATTTGTTGTGGCCAATTCAGTCTCTGCAGCAAAACATCATGGGATTTGTAGTCGTTTTTCCCCCCTCTCTGCTGCCTTGAATAATATAACTGGTTTGGATCTCTGCACTGTGCTGCTACTTGCTGGAAGGTTAGTATAGGGTTAAAATTGTATGTCTATAGAATGACTTAATGTAATGTGTGTGTCTTCTATAAGCAGAATGTGTTAGATTAGATAAAGGTAAGGACAGGTAAAATTCCATATACCCTTAAAGGTATATGAAAGAGGTGGGTTATGAATGCATCCTGTAGAGTGCATCATAACCCACCTAGCAAAAAATGTTTGCATGAAAAATGCAAACATTTTTTGCAGAAAATAAAAAAATGTGCTGGCGGTGATGTAGACACCCCCAGTAACTGAGATTTGCATATTGGATATCTAATTTGTAATGAGAGATCCAATATGCAGCACATGCTCATGCTGATTGGCTAAATCGTGTGACTTCCCACAGTAGGGCAGACTTCGGGTGCTAAGTGAGCATGTCTGCACAATCCTAAGGCCAAAAATAAACTATGTATAAGTTATGCTAATTAACCCTGGGAATTTCATGGGGTGTCAACATTGAAAGAAAACAGTTTGCAAAAACAAGAAATTCAGCAAACTTCAGGCTAACAGTCTGTTTACTTTGGATTTTTTTCATGCAAACAATTTTTTTCAGACACTATAAATTCTCCTCTATCGGATGCATTAATAACCCAGCTCACTTTCATTTACCTTTAAGCTATCCTAACATTTATAGTATACTGGTTTGTTTCCCTGCCATGGAAACTGCGGAGGAGGCAGACAAATACTTTTATTGGAACAGCCTCCTGGGCCAATCTTCTTGCACAACAACTCCAGACACCAAACCTGGGTGTATTAGCAGCTCTGCTAGGGTCTGCAACACTAAAGTTCGAGTAAGTTTTAAAAGCCACACTGAGTTTATTTTGTTAAAATACTGATTTTATATATCGAAAACTCCTATTGAATTATCATTATAGCGGCGGTTTAAGATGGTATTCATTGACATGCACTCAGATCTGTTTGTGTGGACTTTTATATTCCAGGTAACCTGTCGGAAGAAGGGATGCTTGAATACCTGAGAGTACTGCAGACCTTTCTGTGCCAGCTACCAGTCTCTTCACCTGGTTCAAACCACCAAGAATTAAATAGTGACTCTGAAGATGATGATGATGATCTAAACAAGATGGTTACCACAATTGTAAGATTTCCTGTAGTTTTTATTTTCTTTTGTCAATTAAATAATGATGATTGGGGTCAAAATGATGCTAGAAGAGAAGTCTTCTCGTGTGAGATACATTTTGGTGCACTGTGTTTTTTCTTTATAAAGTCAGTGGACTATATGCACTGATGGGTAAAACACTGGAGACCTATCAGACATTAAGTCATAATACATTTATCCCATTTGATGAAATAGAAATGAAGAAGTTCTGCATTGCTTCAACATAGACTTGTGTGTTATTGTATTACAGTTTTTAAATAGTGGTACAGTTGAACCTTTATATATGTCATTAATCCGTTCATTGGGGATGGACAGACACTGCATCGGATGAATATCACTATAATAATAGTTGTCCATGTGGGGAACGCTTACGATGCTGGTCACACTGTGCAAGCGTCGCGAAGCATGCAGAGCTTTGGCCAAAGGCGCTCATTGCATTGATCGCGAGGCGAGCCTTTGAGGCACGCGGGACTTAGGCTGCAATTGAGGCACTTGGGACTTAGGCGGCGAGCAGTTTCACTCGACTGACAGCCACGCGGAGCGAGGCGAGCAGTTGAGGCGCGCAACTGCGAGCCAACAAAAATAATAGCACACTCACACACAGCACAGGGGGAGAGCCAAGAAGCCTAAGAGTGAGGTTGCAAGCAAATTTGAGCTATATTTGGGATTTTTCGTCAATACAAAAACGGCTAAGCGAGGGAAAAAATGGCGGATGAAAAACTTTCTGTACAGTAGGCGGAAGGACAGGGTCGCAATGAGCACCAAAGGTGATCAGTTCAAAGCAGGACATTTTGAAGTACACGGGGGAGAGGCTCCCGATGAGCACCAAAGGTGCTCAGAGTAGCAAAAGCCTCACATTGTGTGGCAAACGGCATTGCCAGCCTTACAATTTTAATCCTGTCATTTTTGTCGGGCAATTTACTAGTAGAATCAATATTTTCCATAGGAATGAACTAAAATTGGAATAATCTGTTCTCAGCCCCGAGTCTGATACATTAATAAACAAAAATATAACTAGAACTTTACTGAGGAGCGATGATGGCAGAAGCTGAAAAGGAGCAAACACATTATTGTTTAGAAGGAGAGTCAACTTCCATTAAAACATCGGGTAACTCCAATTCTGGTTATCAATGGCTTTTTGTTTTTAGTCCCTATCACTAGAACTTGTCCAATGTTGTCTCTTTCTGTATGTTTTTTTTTTATTTTGTGACTAATATTGGAGTTTTAGATGAATATAGGAGCATTTTTTTGCCAAAAAATGTTTGATTTGACAAATATAGGGGCAGATGTATATAGAGGTTCCACTTTATTAGAAATCTTCTAAAATATATACACAATTTTGGACTTGTGTTTAGATGAAACTTGCCCTTTAATCCTGATTATATGTTCTATTGGCCATTTCCCGTCAATTCAGGCTTGAGATCTATAGGACATTTACTAGTTTCTGCTTGACTGTGTACGCTAGTTTGTGGCACATATGTTTGGTTATTGTTGGGGACAGGAGACCAAAGTGTTAGTTGACAAATGTACAGGTCATTCATGCCATTCACTTAAAATTGCATGACAAATAGTAATGAAAACCTGTTTAAACTTCCTTGAAACCAACAGGAAGTGACTCTGTGCCCAGAGTATCTGTATTTCTTATTGGTAGACTAGTATGACATCGAAGTCATTGGAAGCAGCTTCAGGCAGTGCTGCTCAGGATCTCTGCACTGTGCTGCTGTTTGCTTGAAGGTTAATATAGGGTTAAAATATGCAGTGTTGGTATTGGTTAGTACCAGGTGCCTATGTAGGCACCTCAGTGGGTGTAGAAACCATTTTTTTTAAACCTTTAAAAACAACTCAACTTACATTGGAGCTGATAGGTCCATTTAGTGGGGGTGGGGAGGGCTTGGCATGACTCTATACTAAGGTATTTAACTTGCCACTATTCATTTCAGTTGCAATTGATGTCGATTTTGGCTGCAGTACCTGGCAAAGGACTTTAGTTAGACCTGGCACCAAAGCAATTGCACAAACTTAACTACAATAATAGATCACATAGGAGTAATAATAACAATCCACATCACAAGGTTAATAAAATATTATTGTTAACAGAGAACATTTTTATTACTACAACACCTCTAAGATTTTCTGCTTTCTAACCAACGATTTGTTTGCAAGTGAATTCCCAGAGTAACTTCTTTCCAAAATATTTTATATACCACATTTATGGTTAAGTGCAGTCTCAAGCTCTGACTTTATTTAAGCTTCCAAATTTAAGTGCAGAAATCGTAAAGCAAACCTTATTTTGGACTTTTTGGATTAGTTATAAGCACGAGAACAGACTTCTTTTGTAGACAAAGGAAAAATATAATTTGCCTGTGTTTAAATGAGAAAAAACGCTTTAATTTTATCAGTAATTTTCAATATAAAAGAAACCTAGAATCTGTAGAATTCTTGTCCACCAGTATTTACACAGTTGTGGATTTCTTTTTTTTTTACCAGTCTATTGGATATCACATTATTTTTCTGTTTTTATAAATGTATCAGGTCATTGCTTTCATTTGTGGTTCACCACTTAATTTAAGAGACCAATTTCAGATAAATGTCATAGTTGTGAAGTATATAACAAACTAACAATTTTAGCAGGTGTATAAAGTGGATTTAAAAAGTCTGCATTAATTTAAACTCTACATACCCTAAGTTTTGATTAGTAAATCTGTATTAACTTTGCAGTTTATCCCACTCTTCTTTGCAAAAGAAGTTGATGCTCCTTCAATTTGCCAGGAGATCTCCTGTGCACAGCCTTCTTTAAAGGCATATCTAAGTGAGCTGCATTATGAATGCATATAATAGAGCGTAACTAGTTGTGTATGCAAACATTTTTGCATGAAAAAATCCCCAAATAAGTATGTAAACACTTAAATTAAAATCAGCAAAATCCCTTGTAATTTCTGACAGTTGGAAATCAGGGCTTACACCCTCCAAACTCAGGCTAGATTAGCCTCAAATTTAAAATGATTTGTTTTGGCCAATCACCTTAGCTGAAACTCTTGAATTAACTATGGGTTCCTGTTTGTGGTACAAAGCAGCCTGGGATATGTAGTGTATCACTGATATGTGGCAGGAAGCTGCAAGGAGATTGGCTGAGCAAGCAAGAGCAGATAAATAATGGGTTAATATTGCTCCCCTGAATGTGCATGCTGATTGGGTGGGGATATTTGGATATGTTCTCATCTGTCTTTACTAGAACATCTGTCCCAGCTGATTTGAAGCCACCTCAAAGCATGAATGTGCCACCGCCGAGCTGTGTTGTCTTTGCTCCAAATATATTTTAGAATTAAGACCAAAAAGTTCACATTTTGTCTCATCAGATCATAAGACATTTCACAACATAGTTTGGGGCTACTGAGTGTATTTTTTATTTTTTGAAAAATTTAGATAGGCTTAGATGAGAAATGACTTCCGTCTTTCCACCCTACTCTATAGTCCAGACTTGCAGAACAGCAGATATTTTTAATCACATGCAAAGAGTGACAAGTACCTGCCAGGAAAGCATGAAAATCTTTTTAATGTTGATGTAGACCTCTTGATGGCTTGATGAATTTTCTCATTGTCCTGTCATCAACTTTTGAGAGTTGTCCTGAACCTCGCAATGTAGTGCCACATCTTCATCCAATGACTTTGATATTCTTCTATATCTCCCCCCAGATTTGCACCTTTTAACAATAAAATCCTGTAGATGTTTTGTCAGCTCTTTGTGAACTGTTGGTATCCCAGTAGGATACACCCACAAAAGTTTCAAGGAAATCCTACAAGACCAGCTGATTTTTATTTGGGGTTAATCAAAATCACTTTTATTTATGGCACCTTCCCTTAATTACCCTTTGGACATGGTTTTAAATATGACTGGGTAACTCTGAACATAGCTGCAGCCCTCATTAAAAAATGTGTGCACAGTTATGCAACTAAGGTGCTGTAGTTTTTTATTTTCAATTATATTTATTAATAATTATTTTTAGTTTTTTTTCTTGAATTTTGTTGATTGCAAGGTCACATTAAACATGGAAATATGTCTTACATGATCTATCTTGATTTCTGAGTTCACATCGCAGAAACCCTCAATTTCAACAAGGGCGTGTAGACTTTTCATGTTCACTGTAAGCCATGAGATCAAAGCAGTTTTTGAGAAAATGTGTAATTTTAGCAGAATCTGTTTTTGGGAATCCTACTGGTATATACTCCTCTGTTCAGTCCTGTTACAAAGTGGCTATTTGTAGTGACACTCTTAGTAAATGTCAAGTAGAGATGTTATCTGATTCAAAGATTCATCCTATCTCTTAATTATGTCCATTGCCTAATGCCATTAGGTACTTTATGAAGTTGGCCAGAGTTGTATTTAAAATATAGCAATGACCACACTTTTACTGATACATTTCCAAAAAAATGGTATGTAAAAATTCAACTACCACAGTAGTTACAAGGAACAGAAATTGTATGAGGTGGGTTTATCAATTAAAGGGTATATGTGAAATTCTCAGTATAAACTTATACATTATTCATTTTAATATTTGTCAATAACTATATGATTTTCTTGTTGTGATATATCTATATTATTTTTTTATGCAAAATTATTTTTACTCCATGCATCAATATTTATTTCTGTTTAGTCTGTTACGCTCACAGAATGGTGTGTCCTTGTAAACTAATAAGATTTACCTTACTGCTAATGAGGACATTGGCAAATCTGGATTCCTATAGCGCAGATAAACGTTTTTTTCTTTAAGTTGAAAGTCTCTTCCTACCTCAGGATATAGATCACCAGTAATGTTCGACTTCACAAAAACAGAATTGTATAATATTGATTATTTTTCCCTTTGACAAATGTGCAGGTGTGGCGAAACGGACGGCAGGATGCTCTATATTCCTCTTACAGCGAGTTTAAGTTTTCTTTTTAAACATTTTATATTCTTATTATTGGAGGACCACCATATATGATTGCCTCACAAGAGGTACTTTTTGAAAACATGTTTAGCAACTTTAGCACAGTTTTGCTGCTACATATAGGTACAGTTGTTGAATATATATTTATTGGAGACTGTGCTTACATTTGTGCTGCACATGTTTATAACTTTGTTGCAATTGGAAACATTGTGATAAGTTCATGTATCAACACTGTAGTAGAAATTACAGTTATTTTGTCTAGCTTGAGGGTCCTGAGGTAGCCTTGGGGCTTCAATTAGCATTGCGCCTTTCAGTTTAGGAGGTTGTTGGGGATCACAGTGAGGCAATAGCTTTTGTATATATTGTGTGTCCCGCTATTATTTTTATACAGTGTTACTTATCTATTATTGTCCACTCTCTTAATTTTTTTATTAAAAGTTGGTGTTCATGCACCTGGAAAATACACTTTCTATTTTCATTGTCATCTTAAAGGGGCAACCAATCTTATGTTTATATAATCTTTCACATATGTTTGCTCTCTTTTGTAGGGTGATGGTAAAATATCAGTGCAGTATATCACAGAAGAGTGCCTAAAGAAAATGGATACCAAACAGCAGACAAACACTTTGCTCAATATGGTCTGGAGAGATTCCGCCAGTGAAGAAGTCTTCACCCTCATGGCATCAATCTGCCACACGTTGATGGTACAGCATCGAATGATGGTGCCAAAAGTCAGGCAAGTATTCAGAATAATGACCAGATGTTGGTAGAGAATGTGGTTAAAATAAGAAAAGCAAACTTGAACACTATAGACACATTCTTTCAAGTTAATACAAATAAATCATATTATGTGATCCTCAACCAATGAATTTTAAAAGAGTGGCACTCTGCTTGTGTTTTACCTGGAATATACACAGCCAGCCATATAAAGCCTGTTCTTGGCTTTGTTTTTGTAATTTCATCTTTGGTTGGATACAAAAAATCCCAAGTGCAGCAGGCAACACAATATAGGGCTACAATTATTATAAATAGATATACATTGCTTTTTAAAAAACAGTGTGTTTTTTCTTCTTCTTTGCGACCATGATCTTTTTACAAGGCAACATTCTTGTGGATGAATATAGAGTTTCTAAAAAAATATATGCATAGTACAAACAAAAAAATGTGCTAATTTGTTAAAGCGACAGGGTGGAAGTTACAAGCATGGTGTAATTACAGTAAACCTACAATGAAGTTTCCAACTTTTATTTGTTAATCAACATTTTTGACACATCCACTAAGCATATAGTTAAGCCTGGGGGTCAGATTATATTATTGCCGTTTATAAGGCTAATAACATCCTGTAGTCTGCACGTCCGACATCTTGTCAATTTCATATGGTATTACACATTATATAAAACAGGCAAACCCCTGGGATAAATATATTATTGGCAATAATAACCACTTGGAAAGAGATATTGGCTATACTTGGTGGGTGGAACAGAAAGGCTGATTGATAGCTAAAATTTGCTAATATTGTTGTAGGTTTACTGTAAGAAAAATATCAGTCATGTTTGTTATACATGATATATTACATAATTCATACTGAATACTTTTATACTGGATACTTTTCATGACAAATATGTTTCTTTGAATGCAGCCTGACACCGTAAGTTACCAAATGTGTTGCTGCACCGTGTCATTCTTAAATATACTGTTTCAGAAGTAAAGACTACGGATGAATTTTAACAGGAACATGAAGCTGTTCCTGTTTTTTGCTTTTGATTTAATTAGATATATATTTGATAAATGCAGCAATTATTGGGCCTGATGTAGCTGAGATACATATAATAGAAAGTTTTTACTATAGAAGTATCTGAATTCCACATACAATCTCTTCATGGATGTATTTTTGAAATCTCTTTATGGTTTATTTTTGTTCTATGGAAATAGAGAAACATCTTCATGAGTGGGCCTCAGTCAGCGGCAAGCTCTTCTTAACATTACTCTGCACATTCTAACACTTTACATGCACTAATATACATAAGGGGATAGTGAAAGCCTCACTTTTGTTTAGTATCCATTTAATGTAAAAAAATCAATGTAATATTTCCGCAAAACCATGTGAGACCTTTCTCTTTTGGCGGTGCTTCTCCTATGCTCTGACCTCTTAAATTAAACAATATTTAGGGCAAACCATGCTAAGAGACTGTTAAATCATTTAAACCTGTCTTTTTAGGTATTTGTGCATTCAGAACAGGTATTTTGTATAATTTAGCTGTGATGAGAGGTCAAAAAATATCTCTGTTGTTCCTTGAATCTGTTATCTAAATTACAAATAACCTATTTTGATAAAACATGTATCCATGTCAGACCCTATTGTTATATATTCATTGTCATTACAGGTCTCCAAGTCTATACATATATATGAGGCTAGTTTCGTCTATAAGGTCACTTAAATGTATATAGAAGTTTCCTGGGTTATTAATGCATCCGATACAGGACAATAAGTAGTGTATGCAAAAAAAAAAAAAAAAAAATTCCTTGGAAAAAAAATCCCAAATTAAAGATTAATAAAGTTTGCATATTTTTTTAGTTTTCTGGAAGTTGCATTTTCAAGGGCTTTCCTTCTCAAAATCAAGTTAATTTAGCTTAAAATGTATAATTTTTCTTCAAATCCCCACTTTCTACTTCTGTCCAGGTCTTCCTCTTTGATTCCCTTTAAATTGTAAGTCTGAGAGTTTTCAATCTTGCACAGTGCTTTGGGAAAAAGCACCAAGTACCCAAGATGTTAAGCTCAAGGACAGGGCCGTTTGCTCAACCCTTGCACAGTGTTACAGAATATGTTAGTGCTTAACAAATAAAGGATAATAATAATTAATTGTGGCCAATAAGATGCAGCTACAATATTGTAGCAATGTCTGGGGATTCAGCCTCTGCAGCAAATCCTTATTGGATGTGTAGCCTTTTTATGTCTTCACAACAAGAAAGCAGCTCAGGCAGTGCTGTTCTGGATGCATGTTCTGCTGTTGGCTTGAAGCTTAGTATAGGGTTAAAAAAAAAGTACTGAATACAGTGTTTCTATTTGTTGGTGCCTATGGAGGCAGCTATGGGGAATGGAAGCCTATTTTTTTTTTTTTTTTTTTTTTTTTTTTTTAGACAATATAAATCTGTGTATAGAATGAATTACTGTAATGTGTGTTTCTGATATAAGAAATAGATTTATATTTGAATAAGTAAAAAAAAAAAAATTAAGGGCTCTCAATAAGAAGAAAGATGAATAAATAAAATATATCTGTATTTAAAAAAAATATTGTTACCAATGCCAAATCTGGATCACCAGTATAACTCTTCAGCAATGTTTAAGTGTGTCCTGACTTTTTACATGATACAGAAGGACTGCGAGCCTGTACATCTACTTCTGTGTCCTTGCTCTATAGCTGGCTTTTTCAGTGTAAAACTCGCTAGGTTAGTACAAATCAAAAACTTGCTGGCACATTAGAGCTAATATTTAAAAACAATTGTAAAATAAACTTTAACGTTCATGCTGATAATAAAGAAAGGTTTATAAGGCTATACAAAAAAGGTACTTGCATGCTGTGTTTCTATTGGTTAGTACAAGGTGCCTATGTAGGCAACTATGGGGGAGCGTTGTTGTGGTGAACGAGCTTGTGTAGCTGTGAGCTATACCATGTATGGTCACCCAAGACGGCAGGTCATAGCAGACAAGTCAGGTAACTCTCGGTCCACTGGAGATGTAACTGCCAACCCACTCCAGTATTTTCGACAAGAGCACCTTGTGTATAAGCACAACCAGTGACATAATAATATATATTACATAGTTACATAATATTTGAGGTTGAATAAATACTTTTAGTCCATCAAGTTAAAACTTTTTAGATCTCTTCTGATCCTTAAATTCCTTCCTGACCCCAGAAACTGGCGATCAAATTTCTCCCTGGATCAATATTCCTTCGCTAGTTTTCTAGGATGACCTTGAATGCCCTCTTTATTCAAAAATATATCTAACCCGTTTTTGAAGTTGTCTATCGAATTTGCTGTTACCACCTCCTTTGGTAGAGAATTCCACAGATTAACCACCCTAACTGTGAAGAACCCTTTTCTTTGTTTAAGGTGAAATCTTTTTTCCTCTAACATCAAAGGGATGTCCTCTTGTCAGTTGAAAATATCTTGCTTTAAAAAGTTCACTTGACAAAGCCTTATATTGACCCTGGATGTATTTAAATAAGGTAATCATATCCCCTCGTAGATGCCTTTTTTTTTTCTAGCGAAAATAAGTTTAATTTGGTTGGTCTTTCTTCATAACTTAGCCCCTTCATTCCCCTTATTAGTTGTGTTGCCCTTCTCTGTACTTTTTTCAGCTCTAAAATGTCCTTTTTATGAAGTGGTGCCCAAAATTGTACTCCATATTCCAAATGACTTAATACTGAACCCTGAGGAACCCCACTTACCACATTAGTCTTATCAGAGTATGTTCCATATATATGTTCCTGGCGTGTTGTTGTCCATATGGTCACAGAGAGTCGGACACAACTGAATGACGGAACAACAAAAGAACAGAAATGGATTGTCTAAATTAACTTAATTGTATAGGTGAGGCAACCATATTATAACTTGTCTATAACTGGCGTTATTATTATTAAGCTTTATAAAGTGCCAAGATTTTTTGCAACTCTGTATATTAGGGGAAAATACATTGAAAACAGGGAGTATGTGACTCCTAGCTGTATAATAACACATGTTGATACAGAAGGAGTAGAGGCCACTGTGTCAGAGAGCTACAGTCTAAAGAAGATAGAATGGGCAAGTGATGCAGAAAAAAAGGGGCAAAATTAATAATCAATAATAGGGGTGTTTTAGGGAATGCACTATGTACTCTAGTTAACTGAAAGACAGGGGCCTCCATTATTTGCAATGTATTCACATTGTTTTTGCCTTCTACTTACCATAGCACTACGCAATATGTTGCTGTATTACAAATAAAGGATGATGATAATAATAGGTTGGAGGAGATGTCTGTGTTGAAAATATAGGTCTCTGTTCCTAAACCTGGTGTAATTTTGTGATATCGGGATTAGAATAAAGTAAAATGACCAAACCATTCTAATCATTGCAAGAGAACTGCTACGAGTGACTGCAGCAAGACCAAGCCTACATTGTTTTTTGCACTGCTGAAAGATTACGAGTTACTCCTCCATAATATTGCACATAAATAACAGTTAAAAATAATATTTTTGTATTCCTTATCTGTGGGTTTCAGACTGGAATTAATTGCAGAACAATGTTGTTCCATGCTTTTAAAGCATAGTAGTGTGCATTTAATTGCTGCTACAGCTATGAGAACTGGTGTTAACCCTCTAATTGAATATTTATTTTGTGTAATTTTTATTATTTAGTTTTCTAAGCAGCTAGTGAAGTGAAAACACATTTCCAAATGACTGTGTAACACTAGGCTGTTTATATCTATGTATTTATCTTCTTGGCATTTTATTACCCAGATTTCCAGGAGTTTTTCCACCTCAGCAGAGATCACATGATTATGATCAGTAGGAAAGTGCTCATCGGGAGTTAATCTTGTGTGTCTGGTGGCGCAGTACAATCACTGGCAATAAAAGCGGACTTCAGGCTTTTTGGAAGACTTTGAGTTCAATCAATTTTCAACTGCAATGTAAACAATGCTACAGCAAACTCATTAGATGCTGTGCCCGCCAAGTGGTGTTTATTGCTGTCAGAGGAAGTAAATGTCAGTGTGGCTGTCATCCTTCGATTAGGTTAATTAGCTTTTTTTGTAGACTAATTGCATTAAAGCAGGATGTGAGATGAAAGATCATAGCAGAAGCTGCATTAGGATTCTTGAGTTTATTGTTCAAGATTGTCTAGTGCCTCGGATAGCAATTAGTGGATTTTAATGCATCAATGCTTTGGCCTCGGTTTATTACAAAGTCTATATCCACAAGGCAGCCCACGAGCAAAAAAGGTTTATATGTTTAATTGTATAAGTAGAAAAATTCATTTCCTACCTCGGTATGCTAAGGAAGTCCATGACACCTTTAGAGGGAACAGTGTCTGCTCCACTAAGTAGCTTAAAGAGCAGTCCAGGCATAAATTTCACTTGGCTGTCCCTTGGCATTTAATGGCGGACAGCACCGGAGTACTATATAAAGGAACACTAATGCACATAATTATATTTAATTAAAACTCATAATATTACTAGCATCTTTGAATCTATTAGGCCGTGGAACACAATCTGCTGCCAGAAATGGTGGTGTTGAAATGATATGATCCTTATGTTTACTGGAGATTCAATATAAACTATGCAGCATTGTTTATGGCTTTATAATTACAACGGCATAAGGATGGGCCAAATAGGTATACATACACAGTGTGACAACTTTAGCATATCACACATAAGCCAACATTTCAATATATATATATATATATATATATATATATATATACACACACACTAGCGAATTGCCCGTCAAAAAATGACGGCAATAGAATTGTAAGCTCAAGGAATGGTGTTTGGCACACAACTAAGTGTTTTTGTTTGTGTGAGTAATTTTTGCGCTGATTGCGAGCCTCGTGGTGAGCGCTTTTGGCGCTCATCGTGTGGCTGGCAATGAGCGCCTTCACTGTTTATTGACCGTTTATCTGTCTGTTTTAATGATAATTAATTACTAAATAAATTAAATGATAAATGAATATACCTTACCTATTTGTAATTAATATATGCAGCAAGCAATGTTCTCAAGAGCTAACAATCTGTTGTGATGTTCCTGCAGCATACAATGTAGATTTGCACTGTTGTGGAGCTGAGGTGTAAGTGTCAGCAATGTGTGCAGTGTGTAGTGTAAATAGGCTGCGTGCGCGAGGGGAAGCCTTTAGTGTAGCTGGGTACTTCCGCATTCTGTAAGTTAGTGTTGTAAAATGGCGGCGAATGTGTATGTGGTACGCGGGTGTGGATGATTTAGAGTCCTTGCTAATGGTGTATGTTGTAGGTCATACGGGTTTGTGTAAAAGTCGTATGTGCCTGGCAGTGTTTTGCAGCTTTAGGCGTCGTGTAGCCTTGTTTTTGCTTTTTTCGGCGGCCATTTTTTCTCTCGCTTAGGGGATTTTCGAGTGTCTAAACTTTTTTAATTCTACTAAAATCGAGGTGTAACCTGTCTTGCAGACGTCCTGGTGTCCCCCCTTGTTTTGGGTAGTTAGTGTTTTTTTTTATGTTTTCGGCTGTGCACAGGTTGTCCGTTAAGGTCGTATTTTTTTGAGTCCGCAATTTTTTTTTTTATAACTCCTGCGGTATTTTTGTGTAAGTCCGTATGTAGTCATTTGGTGTTTTGTCGGCATTTGTGGTCTGCATCGAGTCTTTGGCTCATTGCAGCCGATGTGGGAGCCTCCACCTCCGCAAATTTGCGGCCCGAAAGTGGTACGGGTTGGTAGGGATGAGCTCCTACGGCACTTATCTCCACCAGCGCAAGGAGCGCCTTTGGTGCTCCTTGCCTGGCCGCAACTGCAGTTTCCGGTTGCATTAGCAATGGGTTTTGCCAAGCCCGCCGGCTGACAACTATATATGTGATATATATATATATATATATATATATATATATATATATATATATATATATATATATATATATATATATATATATAAACTTTAGTGTCATCTATGGTAGCTGTGCCAATCACTTAGATATTGAAATGTCTGGACCACTTTAGGCCTATGTCTGATGCCATCTGTAGGCCAGGGAAGTGCTTGTATACAAAAATTAAAAAAAAAAATGTCTTATCACGTCCTATAACAATATGGTCTGATGGCCTGCATCTTTGGGTACACAATAGAGTTAAGCTTTTACAGCCATAAATGTCACATGGCTGTCCCAATTGATGGGAGTATATAGTGCTTTAATTAAACTAATTGTGATCTCACTAGTGAACATGGAGACACTGCTGAGAGCTAACTTGTGCTATAGATTTTGTGGGAAGGTTGTTTACCACAACATCTTTTAGCTTATGGTGGGCAAATGTGTGTGTGTGTATATGTATGTAATATATATAATCCATTGTATTCTTCTTTGTTCTTATCCACTGCACAGCGCTACAGAATGTATTGGCGCGTTACAAATAAATGTTAATAATAATCACATATTATAATTGTCTAACTGCGATTCGTCGTCACGCTTCAGACGAATCGCAGTTAGACAATTATAAACTGCTGCGCATTGCGCAGAGCGCGGCGCTTGCGCAGAGCGCGGCGCGAGCAGCGCTTGCGCAGAGCGCGGCGCGAGAGCCTGATGAAAGAGTGGGGAAGAGGGGGGGGTAGAGGCACAGAGGGAGAGTGGGGAAGAGGGGAAGGAGAGTGGGGAAGAGGGGAGGGAGAGTGGGGAAGAGGGGGGGGAGAGTGGGGAAGAGGGGGGGGGAGAGGCACAGAGGGAGAGTGGGGAAGAGGGGGGGGAGAGGCACAGAGGGAGAGTGGCGAAGAGGGAGAGTGGGGAAGAGGGGGGGGAGAGGCACGGCACAGAGGGAGAGTGGGGAAGAGGCACAGAGGGAGAGTGGGGAAGAGGCACAGAGGGAGAGTGGGGAAGAGGCACAGAGGGAGAGTGGGGAAGAGACACAGAGGGAGGGGGGAGAGACACAGAGGGATAGGTGGGAAAGAGACACAGGGGAGGTAGAGGAGGGGGAAAAGACACACGGGAGGGAGAACAGGGGGAAGATACACATGGGAGGGAAATGGGGGGGGGGAGAGGGGAACAGACACAGGGGGAAGGGGGAAAGAGACACAGGCCAGGGGGGAACAGGCACAGAGGGAGAGGGGGAAGAGGCACAGAGGGAGAGGGGGGAAGAGACACAGGGGGAGAGATACAGCGGGTGAGGGAGGAGCAGGCACAGAGGGAAGGGGGGGAAGAGGTACAGAGAGAGGGGGAAAGAGGCACAGAGGGGGGGGGGGGGACAGAGGAAGGGGTGAAGAGACACAGTGGCGAGACACACAGAGAGAGGCGGGGGAAGAGGCACAGAGGGAGAGGGTGGAAGACACAGAGTGGGGAGAGACACAGAGGGTGAGGGGGAAGAGACAGGGAGGAAGAGGCACAGAAAGAGGAGGGGGAAGAGACACAGGGGAGAGAGTGCAGGGGGGAAGATACACAAGGGAGGGAAATGGAGACACGAGGAAGGCCGTAACAGACACAGGGGGAGGGGGAAAGAGACACAGGCCAGGGGGGAACAGACACAGGGGAGGGTTGGGGGAGACACAGGGGGGGGGGGAAGAGATGCATGGGAGGGAGAAGGGGGAAAGAGACACAGGGGAGGGGTTTAGAGACACGGGAGGGAGAGGGAGGTAAAAACACGGGGGCAGGAGATACAAAGGAGGTAGACGAGGCGGAAGGAGACACAAGGGAGGGAGAGGAGGGGGGAAATAAGACACGAGGGAGGAAGTAGACAGAGGGAGAGACTCGCAATGAGCTCCAAAGGGGCTCATTGCATGGCCTGTGATGAGCGCCAAAGGCGCTCATCACAAGGCCAGTAAAGTAGAGGGGGAGAGGCTTACATTGTGTGGCAAACAGCATTGCCAGGCTTCAGTTTTTATTGCCGTCATTTTTGACGGGCAAGTCGCTAGTTATATATATATATATATATATATATATATATATATATATATATATATACATACACACACATACATCTAAAAATTGGGCATCTAAAAATTAGTTTATATAAAATAAAAAAATAAAAAACTTATTTCCTTATAAATAGTGCATATGTGTTCACATTTGAAAGTCCAAAACAAGTTAAAAAAAATATTATTATAATTATTTCCTGCTCACAATTCTGAGAAATACAGTTATTACACTGCATGCTAGGAACCAGAGCAGGGACATGCAAAAAAAGCCTCTCTCTTGTAATCCAATACCATTTTAAGAAATGGCTCCCTTTAAGCATATGGCTGCTGTATTGCACCGCTTAAAGCAAAGCTCATGATGGATTATAAACAAACCAGAAAACAAAATAATTAAATAAATAAATAAATATATATATATATATATATATATATATATATATATATATATATATATTGTGTTTATAAAGACACACAAGAGTGAAAGGCTTTTATGAGTATTAATAAAATTCATCACTATACATAATTGGAAACATATTTATTTTATATAAATAAACAAAAATACTTTTTTTTTTTTTACTTTTTTTTTTTATTTGAGAAGTGCCAAGCAGAACTAAACAGAAATATATGCAAGCCTTTATTATAGAAGGATTAATGACTGGCTGCCCTTTATACAGTCGTGTCCCATTAAGTTATAGCCTACAGAACAAAACCATCCTTGTTACCTGTCTAAATTGCACAAAATCAATATTATTATTTTTCAATAGGAGAATGTTTCAAGGTTATTTGTCTGCAATTTACTGTGTTAAAACATTTGTTTGAAGGAAAAAAAAATAGTTGTAGCTCTCAGCTCATTTATTTCTACTTATGTGCTATTGATTTTTATGGTAAGTGGAGGGAAAAAAAAAGCTTCCCCGTTTGGCACATCACTTAAGATTGAGATTTGAGGGTGTTGATAGCTGTATTTCCTAAGCAAATGTCACTTTAAAAGAATCTTAAATGTATTACAAGTAAGCATTGGATACATAAGTGCTAAGATTTAGTGTTCGATTCAATTTAGAAGTTCATTTAACCTTGGGTTTTCCACAGCTCCAAACAAGCGATATTTGTTGTGGCTCCCCAGGGCATGTCAAGTCTGGTATATTGATTCCTCCAATCTTTAAAGTGTGTTACAAGACTTACTGTTCATAGCCGTTCTATTAATTTGTGACTTTATTGGGAGGCAAGTATTCATTTCAAGGCTTTTTGCAGTTGATTAGTTTTCTTAAATTGCTAGGCACTAAAATACACACAGTATGTAAATTGCTCAGTCATTTGATTAACTGGAATTAATATAACTACTAGTTTTCCATGGATTCCATGCAAATATTCATGGCGAATAAAGTACTGATTAGCGTTTTAGCCCTGGGGCAAAGCAAGGGCATTGTTTGTGGGGAATACAATATTTTGTGGTTCATCGTAGCCAATTATTCTAGGGAAAGGGCTAAAATTGGATATAGGAAAAACATTTTGTTAAGAGTTTTATGAGTGATATGGAAAGAGCCATGGTGACAGGTATATTGACTTTTCCCTGATTTAAACTTGTTCTAATCTAACACATGCTGCTTATATCAGATACATATATTACATTGATTCATTATATACACTCACAGATTTTTTTTTTTTTTTTAAATGGTTTCCATACCCCCAGAGGTGCCTACATAGGCACCCTGTACTAACCAATAGAACAACTGCATTTAAGTATGTGGTTTTTTTTTTTTTTTTTTTTACCTTATACTAACTTTCAAATTAATAACAGCACAGTGCAGAGAACCAGAGCAGCACTGCCTGAGCTGCTGGTGTGTGATAGAAACAAAAGGCTACACATACCATGATGCTTTGCTGCAGAGGCTGGATCCCAAGATATTCCTACAATGCTGTAGCTGCCTCTGATTGGCCACAAAAAAATATGAATTTATGCTAATTTTAGCTTGGATTTTAAGGGGCATCCCTTCTCAAAATCAACTGCCAGAAAACAGAAAAAATGTTGCAAAATTTAGGATACATTTATTAATCTTAATTTGGGATTTTTTTTTGTTTGCATAAACTGAGTCTCCACTATCAGATGCATTAATATTCCATGAAACTTCGATATATCTTTAAGCACGCATTGTCATATTGGGTAACTCACATGGGACTTTCAGGTTGGCAATCTTACTGGGCTACTTTGCATGTTACACTAAAAATGTTCTACACACAAATGCACACACAGTCACTTCTTGATATATAACCGTACATGTTTATAAATGCCAAAGAGCACGAGAGAGGAGACCCAGAATTATATTATTAATTGTTTGTAATTATATTTCACTAGCGAATTGCCCGTCAAAAAATGACGGCAATGAAATTGTAAGGTAGCTAATGCTGTTTGGTGTATAATAATGAAATATATAATACATTAATAAATGAATATACTTTACGTATTTTGAAGCATTGTGTTGAAGAGCTGTCAATGTGTTTTGAGGTTGCTGCAGCATATTAGTGGTGTGGATCTGCTGTGTAAGCGTCCTGAATGTGTGCAGTGTAATACTGTGCGTGCGCGAGACCAAACCGTTAGCGTAGTGGTGTACTTCCGCATTGGTGTAAAATGGCGGGTTATCTGTGGTATGCGTCTTTGCGGATTATCCGTAGGTGCTTCGTGGTGTTTTTCGAGTTTCGTGTGGTGTTTTGCGAGTGTGTTGTGGTGTTTTACGTGTTGAGAGTGCTGTAGCCTCGTTTTCGTTTTGTTCGTCTTCCATTTTTTCTCTCGCTTAGCGATTTTATTAGTGTCTAAAGTGTTTTCTTTTTATTTAAATGAAGGTGTAACTTGTTTTTTTGAGGTGCTGGATGGTTCCTCTTGCTGTAGGTAAGCTTTTTATGTGTGTGTTGTGTGTATTTATTGTGTTTTAAAATGTTTGTATGTCGGCGTGTTGCGTCCGATGTTTGCGAGGTCGTAATGTCTGGTAACGTGTCTCGTATGGTGTTTGCGTGTGTAGCCTCGTTTTCGTTTTGTTCGGCGGCCATTTTTTCTGTCGCTTAGGAATTTTTTTAGTGTCTAAACTCTTTTATTTTGAGTGAAATCAAGGTGTAAGTTGCATTTTTGAGGTCCTGGATGCTTCCTCTTGCTGTAGGTAAGCTTTTTATGTATGTGCTGTGTGTATGTATTGTGTTTTGAATTTTGTAATGTTCGCGAGTTGCGTCCGAGTGTTGTGAGTCCGTAATGTGTGTTAACGTGTGTCGTATGTTGTTTGCGTTGCTCGTAAAATTTAGCGAGTGTCGTAATTGGTGTGTCGTGTTGTTTGCGTTGCGACGTGAAGTTTGCGAAGGTCGCAGTTGCTGGCATCGAGCGCCTTCGGCGCTCCATGCCAGCAACTGAGGCCCTCGCCCAGTGCCCTCGCTTCGCGAGGCTTGCGGCTCGCTATGCGAGCCCGCAAGCGTTAGCAACAACTCGCATGCTCACAACTATATATGTGATAGTGCTATACAAACAAATTAAACCAAAATATTGGAGGTGTATTGATACATGGAAAAATCCCTAGTCTCTGTATAAGTGGGAGTGCATGGTTTTTGCATAGAGTTGGTAACTTAGATGATACGGACACGCACAAATACGAGTTTGTCGAAGGGAAGTCCTGGAGCTTTCAGTGCTTATCTAGGGATTTAATTTTTGTTTTATTAAAACATGCACTGCAATGAAACTTTTGGAAATGTGGAATTCCTTTTTACACATATAGAGCTTGGTAAGTCACAATGAATATATTATAAGTCCCAGTTGTAGAATTTAAATGTCAAGGATTTTTGCACCAGGAGCCTTGGGGAGGCATGCCACCCCTAGGAAAATGTTACAAAATACGTCTCTGGTGCAGACAAATTCAGTGCGGTGTTAATTTATTGTATTTTTTTTTTATTGTAATTCTTTCAATCTGTGCCATTATATAGTTGGTTAGTGAAGACATGTAAAATCTGGCTCTATTTAGGTGGCACTGTGGGTGTCTTCTATAAAACGTGTTTTAGTTTCATCTGCTTTTCTCAGTAATATCTTGAGAACAATTGCTAATTTGTGTCTAAGTATTTCACACGGATAACACATTGGTTTTCTCCACTGCTAATCTCTTGTATAAACCAGAATAGACCTAGCACCAAGGTGTGATGTTGAACATAGTGCACAGTAAATTGTGTTGACCTCTTACATTCCTCCTAAGAACTTTCTCAAGTCAACAGTGCTTCCTCATGATCTGTAAGAGAGCAAATGTGTTCAGGAATTGTATCTTGTAATTACCCTTTGATTGTGTTGTCGTAGAGAGTTGCCATTGTATTCAATATATATTTATCTTCAAGATTTATCAGTGAAATACTCTCATATAGTACTCTTTGAGAATGGTATCTTTTACAGTTGAGCGCTCAAGCTGTTGGACAAATATGGGAGTGGTAGCTGCCATCTTGTACCTGTGACACCGTGCTTTTTAAAGGAAGTGTCAAAATAAATTACTATCACCTTTAATCAAAGGGTGTGAATTTGTGTTTCTATTGTATGCTGTTCATTAGCTCAAATTGCCCCAGTGGGAAACAGATCCCTTTTTATGGCTGAGATAAATAAAAGGAACTCACCTTTAACTAATTAAGTTTTAGTGGAAACTCTGCTAAATAAAGCCTAATGGGTCATTTAATCCGTGCACGGAAGGAATTTCACACTTCTTTTTACAAGTGACTAAAATATGTGAGCAGACAGAATTTAGACATGCGCCGTCTTGGGTTAAATAGTTAAAGGAGCAGATGTTACTCCATCTATTGAAACTATACACAATACAGGAAGATATATTGATATTGTAGAAAAAGAAGTAGAGTGAAATGCAAAGAACAATATATTATTTGGATCAGTCGTTTGAAACAAATTTATTTGAACTCATATTCCATAAATACATTTTTTGGAAAGATTAGTTTGAATTGATTTATAAACATCAGGAAACATGTACCCTGATCCACATAAAACCTACAACCCTGGTATAAATAACATATATCTGCCAAAGTGAAGTTGCTTTCTTAATTTACTAAGCTGATAATTAACAGTTTTGTTAAACCATTTCACCAGCTTATGCTAGTAGTTACTGTAATTATTTGTATTCTAATACAAGCCACATGTTTAAAGTTATATCTTAGGTTAGTATACAACCTTACCAATGATTTGCAATACTATGAATCCAAGTGTTGAGTTATAAATATTATGTTTGCATACAAGACTAATATTACATTGATACTTGGTTCACACTAAATTAAACTACTCTGAATTAACTTTGGCTTTTAACATAATGAAAATTATATATTGTATTGCATATTCAAGTGACAAGGGTTGCCCTGTAAAGTTATGTTTTTCTTTTTTTTTCTTCTGTGTCTTAATTACTGATATGATCTTCAGAAGCTAAGTTGCAGATATCAGGTTCTATATATATATATATATATATATATATATATATATATATATATATATATATATATATATATAAATAACGTCTGTAGGCAGGTCCCCTAACTCCTATATGTGTGGTACTCGGCTGGGGCTAATTTAGCGTCCTTTGTTTTGGATGTCGTACGACTTTTTCGGAATATCCGTAGCTGTTTGGTGGTGTTTTGCGTGTTTAGGGGCCTTTAGCCTCATTTTCGTTTTATTCGGCAGCCATTTTTTCTCTTGCTTAGGTGATTTTCAGAAATTTGGAGTTAAATCGAGGTGTAACTTCACTTGCAGAGGTCCTGGGTGCACCACCTTGCTGTGGGTTACCTTTTTATGTGTTTGTTGTGTGTATTTATTGTGTTTGTAATGTTTTTGGGGTCGGGCGGGTTGCGTCCTTGTTTGGTGGTGTTTTGCTGTGTTTTGCGTCTTGAGATGTTTGGTGCTGTTTGGTGGTGTTTTGCGTCTTTAGACTGCTGTAGCCTCGTTTTCGTTTGTTTCTGCGGCCATTTTTTCTCTCGCTTAGGGGATTTTTGAGTGTCTAAACTCTTTTATTTGGAGTTAAATTGAGGTGTAACTTCAGTTTTCGAGGTCCTGAGTGCCCCCCCTTGCTGTAGCTAAGCTTTTTATGTATTTGTTGAGTGTATTTTTTGTGTTTTTCATGTTTTCATGTGCGTGGGTTTTGGATGATTTTTGCGAGGTCGTAACGTGTCTCGTATTTTGCTTTCGTAAGTACGTAAGTTTTGCAAGGTCCGCAGTTGCTGGCAAGGAGCGCCTTCGGCCGCAGGCTCACTGCGGGAGTCCGCAAGCGTTAGCAATGGCCCACATGCTCACAACTATATATGTGATATATATAGATATAAAAATATTTAAATGACTACTGTATTTTAAATTTCCTTCTTTGGAAACTGGTGGGCGCTGACAGAGGTTTGTACAGATGTTTTGGAATTCTCATTTGTTTACAAGGACACGTACTCCTGTGAAGGTTGCACACAGAATCATGTCAGAAATACCACAGAGCATTAAAGAATAATTGTTGTTATAAAATAATGTTTTTACACTTTTATATGCAATTTGCCCTTTTTCATCTTAATTAAAATAAAAAAAAACTGTGACTACAGTAATCCTGGTCATGGACCATCCAGATACTACCATGGGCTAACTAATGATGTTATACTTACTGTTTAATTACTACAGTGTATTGTGCTGTACTAGAATAATGCTTGTGTACTTATAAACAATAAAACCCAGTACTTAGATCATGGGTGGGTCACCCACAGTCCATTTTTTTTTTTATCTCTCTGCTTTCACCTTCACCTGTAAGTTATTTCCCTTCATTCGTTCTGATTGACCTATCAGTGCTAAAGCAGAGACATCTTGGCCTTTTGGTGGAGCTTGTAGGACAGAGTTGCCCGTCTTTTGCTATACATGTTTATTCAATTTTTATATTTTCTATTCATTTTGTTGCATAATTGTTTTATAGTTCCATTTAATCTGTGGATAACCTGAAAGAAGCTCGATGACTACTGGAGGCCAAATGGCTACTTATGAAACCCTCTGCATTAGGCAACTGTGATGTAGATCTGGAATCCCATTCTTACTTACCTGCTCACCTACTCCTGAGACCTTATTTTAGTGTATCTGCGCCTTCGTTAATAACTCTGGTTAAACTGCTGGTAATGACAGGAATAAAACTGCTTTCACAACTAATAGAGCCATTTCGTATTTTGCTTTAAAATTCTTCCTTGTGAAATCCAGATGCCATAAATGCATTTGTATGTGTGCACAGGTGAAGCCTTGCTCCGTAAAATAAAGAGTAACAAAACAGATCCTTCCTCTTCTTTCCTGATTCCGGTTTATAGATCTAACAAAGCATCTTAGAAGATATGCCTTCTTAAAGATGCATATAGCAGAGTTGTTCGATGGCTGGTACAATTACCCTTGTTTTTACTTTTTCTGAATAATGTTTTAGAAAAAGTGTTGGACGTCTGGAAATTCATCACAAAACATCCATTCTCTGCAGTTTTTATAGAACAAAATGTTGATTTTTTTTAAATAGTGGTATTTTTTTTCAATTAATTTTAATGCAAAGTATTCTCTATTGGCTTTGTCGAGCTTGAGTTTTTAGAGCTTGAATATATGTGCATTTTTGACTATTGAGATAATGTTTAGTATTAAAGGGCAAGTTAAGTCAGCACATCTTGGAACACACCACTGTAATGTACCCCTGAAAACATGTTGAAATACTTGTTGATTTTTTTTAACTAGGTGCCTCACAGAAATGAGCATTAGGCATGCCTCCAGAGAGAGTCACAGCAAGAGCTCTGTGTAGAGAGCAGATCAGAAAGAAGGGTTATCCCTTCCAAAAATTAATCTGTGCAGGGAAATGACTGCTGAAAACTGCTTAATAGGTTGCTTGTGGGTTAACTGATGGCTGATGGCATTCCTGAAAGCAGAGAGAAGCAATACATCTTGTGTAAACAGAGCTTGCAGCGGCCATTGTCGGCAGATGTAGTTAATCATGGAAGCGTCGGCAGTGTGTATGTAAACAGACCTAAGACTGCTGATTTTAACTGATTACTAAGGTAGTTAAAAAAAGCAATAGATCGTTTTTAACATAGAATCTTTGAGACCACTTCTAGTGAGGTAAATGGCCCTTTAAGGAGGTGACATAGAGTACAAAAGTAATAATAAAATAGAGATTTAATTAAAAAAAATGAAAGGGTTATATGAGGCAGAATCTTGAAAATCCGATCCCTTAAGAATTAACTTAGATATGCATTTTTATTTCTTGTCTGTATAATCCTTGAATCTTTCCCTTTCACAAGAAAGATTATAGATAACAAGCATGGAGGCTATCACTATCACACATATTATATTTCAGGCTTTTGATTTCTAAACGGTGTCTTAAATGTATATAGAAGTTTTGTGGATTATGAATGCACCTGATAGAGGAGAATCAGTAGTGTATGCAAACATGTTTTTGCATGCAAAAAATCCCAAAATAAGCAATAAACTTACCCTGATTGTGCATAGTTTCTTCAGTTTAGTGGGAGTTGATTTTGAGAAGCAGTGCCCCTGAAAATCCAAGCTAAATTAGCATAAATTCATAATTTGTTGTGGTCAATCAGAGGCAGCTACAACATTGTAACCATGTCTGGGGATTCATTCTCTGCAGCAAAGCATCATGTAATTTTGCTCTGGATCTCTGCACTGTGCTGCTGATGGCAGTAATGTTAGTATGGGGTTAATAAAACGTACTTGAGTGCAGTTTTTCTATTGGCTAGTACCAGATACATGTGTTGGCACCTCTGGGGTGTGGAATTTTTTAAATAAAATAAATCTGTATGTGTAGAGAATGACTCAATGTAATGTGTGCCTGATATAAGCAACATGTGTCAACACCATCCAGTGTAGCTGTCGGCAAGTGAAACATCCAATTACGAAAGTCTCTGCAGAATGGATTGTATTATTTTCTATAGTACCAGTTACAATTTTAAAACATAGTCACTCTACAATGCAATTCAAGTGGTCAATCACATAGTTAGTGATAGTGAGGTACAGAAAGGCTTGGTTGTGAGGTGGCTTGAATGGCACTTGTACTGGTTCTCTCAGGACCTTTCTTGTGATATCAATGTGCTCAAGGCTTAAATGTTCAACCAATACAAAATGTAACCATTGACTATGGAAAAATACTTGCCTACATTAATGCAAAACCATAATAACTTTAATATGATCAAGAAAATAAATTACAATACCTGATATATAGGAACATATTATCACTCTTTCATCACGCATAATTACCTCATCCCTTCTTGCTTATAGGACTTCTCAAGAACATTCCACAAACTTCCCTTCTTCACTTCATTAGACTCTGAAAAAGCTTCAGATATTTATTACAACTTCATACATGTCTTCTGGTTCTTCTACACCTTTCTCCCTGTATCACAACTCTTGTCGCCTCCAGGACTTTTCTCATGCTGCCCCTAGTCTCTGGAACTCCTTGCCTCGCTCCATCAGATTATCCTCTTGCCTCAAAACATTTAAAACCTCACTTAAAACACATCTCTTTAAAGAAGTGTACCACCTTCCACCCTAACACCTCTCTTACCACCCAAGGTATAGTGATTGGTAAAAGAGGGTAAGTCTGCAAGTTTCTATCCTAAGTACTTTGGGAATGCACCAAGGACATTGGATTCCTAGACAGGGCCCTCCTTTTTTTTTTTTTTTTTCTTAATTTGTATTTATCTTTGTCTGAACTTAACTTATGTACAGCGCTACGAAATATGTTGGCGCATTATAAATGAACTATAATATTAATAATAATAATGTGTTCCATTATAAAAAGATAAAAACAAGGAAACTTATAAATATCTTTAAATCTACATTATGGTTTGTGCATTTACAACTATTTGTACCAGGTAGCCGTAAATGCCATTAAAAAAAATCATAATCGCAAAAAGAAGTGCTTGGTTCTATATCCGATTAAACCATAACTTCTACCACATTAGCCGATGCATAAAGCCTAAAAAAAACTACTATCTGGAAGAAAGTGTTGAGATGAAGCAAAAAAAAAAAATGATCCGTGTACATCAAAAAGCACTTCCATATTTCACGGTGTTAAAATGGTCAGTTTTAGAGCATTGGAGGAAATGAGTCATTTTATGGATCCACTGTTTATCTATTTCACTTTAAACACCAGGCGTTCTATAATTGTAGTTGATGGTTGCAAAGTTGACAGGGTTTTTATACAGAGGTGTTTAGGGCCCTCAGGCGTTCTGCCAAGGAGCTTTCTTCATTGTGCATTTTAAAAAGAAGGAGCAGGTGGGTCAATCAGCCATTTCCTCCGCCGTCCACATCCAGAGCATCCCAGTGTGTTAGAAGGTCAAGAAGTACAGCTCCATTTGTGTGATTGGTATTCACTTCAATTTGTGGTTTTATAAACGCCATTCACCAAAAATGTCAAGAGCATTAAAGAAAGCATATTTTATGATAATTAGTTTACACAATAAACATCTAGTGTGTTTAATTTGGATCAAATACTGGCTTCTGGTAGGTTTTCTGTTTATAGGGTTTTTTCTTTATCTATATATGGATGGTCCCCATGATACAGACAAGTTACGTCTTTAGGTTGGGTTTGTATACATCTCCGATCCCTGATTAATAACAATACTATAATGGCTCATATGTGGTAGTAATAATAATACAATGTCATACTGTAATTTATAATAATACCCTTGTACTATAAGAATAGGTTACAGAAATTATTGTTAATTCAAATAAAAAGAACATACAAGCAAACTACTACAAAAAGTTTTGGGAGCCTGTTTTTAAGTATGGGGCGTCTGTAACTCGGGGACTTCCCTTATACTTCTCTTTTATTGGGCTAGAAAAGGGTGGCAAAACAAAAATGAAAACTCATATTCCACATTTAAAAGAACGGATTTGTATTTGATAAAACTTCCCCTGAAGTGACACTGGTGGTGATTGTAAGAAATTAGACAAATTACATTGAAAGTATCGTTACCGTCATTGTTTAGCTGGTGCTCCTCCATTTTTGGGGTATTTGTACTCCGTCCCCTGTTTCTGGAGCTGATACCTTATTGCCAGCACTGTGGGGGTTAATAACCTTCAGTAAAGTTAGTGACCATATAGGGTCATACGGTCACCCGTGATGGGTAGGCAATAGCAAAGAGGTCCACTGGAAGAAGGAACTGGCAAACCCATTCCAGTATCTTTGCCAAGAAAACCTTATGACGAAGCCAACCAGACATAAAATGTGCCATCTGCTATAGGGGTCACTGCGGGATCGGTCATGACTGATACGACTAAACAGCAAACGTTATTGACAGAGGTAGAATGTTATACTTAAAATACACTCAATTCCAAAATTTGTAATAACAACCAATCACAATTATATTTATCCATAAGTGTTCTTGTTACGTCTGCAATACTTGCTTTTCTGATCTTGTATTGGAGGTGAATAGTACATTTTAAATAAGATTTCTTTTAAGTCTAGCAAATTGTTTTCCACATGACATTGAAGTTATTGCATATTCTTGGTAGCAGGCACAAGTCTTTTTTTAGATAATAAAAACATTATTCTGTTCTCTTGTAGGCTGCTGTACAGTCTAGCTTTCAATGCTAGATTTTTAAGACATCTTTGGTATTTGATTTCTTCAATGACAACAAAAATGATTACTGGGTATGTATATCAAATTGATCTGCTGTGTAACTTATTTTTTGTTGTACACTAAAAAGTTTCTGTTACAATTGTAAAATGGGATATATGATGTCAAGAAGATGTAATTTTGGCTGCAGGGTATGTATGTATTGTATAGTGCTATATGTACACGCAAAGACTTATTTAAAGAACAATACAAGAAGGTATGAGGGCATTTTACATTAAAGCAAGGTGTAACAGTTTAATTAAATAGTTACAAATTAAGAATGTGTTTATTTTAAACTTTTTAAACACTTTTTTATGTTCATAATTGAGATATGTTCTTCAAAAGATCAGATTATGACACTTTACAGATCCAATAAAGGACCACTGTTTGTTGTTGCTTTTTTAAGGCAGTATTCCAAGGAATGAGAACTGAACATATTTAAAACAAAAGAGCAGCTAAAATGTATTTTTAAAGCGTTATATTTATATTCCATGTGATTCCATTTGCAGCTCTGATCAAGCAACCCATGTCCTCCTTTGTTGCTGTTCCACTAGAGGAGGCTTCTATGGAAATGATGGGATGGTGTATGGCTGTGCACTGAGCTGCTTCTGGGCTCACTCAAAGTACCTGGGGGAACAGTGTGCACTAGCGCCCGAATAATTTACTTCCCAATTTGCCTCCTAAAGTGACCCAGCAGCAAAGGATGATATGAAGTGCTTGATCAGAGCTGCAAATGGAGCTTGATGTAGGGTTAGAGATAGTAGATTGGAAAACCACACTCATTAAGTGTTCTTATAATTAATATTTCTCTGCTTCCTGGGAAATCTGCAAGGGTACAATAATATGACATCTGTGGATCCCCATTCATCAGATATGGACTAGATGCCAATATGTGCCAATAGAGGTGTGACAAATCTGTTTTCTTCTTCGCCAGGTCCATGGTGCCACTCCTGCAGGTGATATCTAGAGGTTCACCTATGTCATTAGAAGATTCAAACAGGATCATACCTCTGTTTTATCTGTTTAGTTCGCTATTTAGTCATTCTCTGATTTCTATACATGATAATGAATTCTTTGGTGATCCAATTGAAGGTAAGCATGATTAATTATGTTTTTATTTTCTCTTAAAATGACATGACATTACATTTTTTTAAACATATTTTTCATTGTACTTTTACTTTACAAAGTTTTTTTTTTTTTTTTCCATGACCAATAAATTACGCTTATTTTTGTAAATATGTACGTTAGTTTATCTGACGCCTAAAATCTCAAAATTAAAGTATTTTTTAAGCCTCAAAAATAAATACTAATAGGGAGACGTCGTACCTGCAAGGTGATTAAAACAAATTAAAACAAAGTTCAAAATCCCGTAAAAACATTACACGCTAATTTGTCATGTTGCACAATCCATAACTTTGACAACAGGGCTCTTTAAAATGAAACATGGCAGCCTGCACTTATTACACTAATGTCAGACTGTTTCCAAAGAAATGATGTTATGTTTCTGTTCTTAGTTGTTGGTCCGAGACAATCGTCAATGATGCCTTTCACATTAGAAGAGCTGATAATGCTATCGCGCTGCCTACGAGATGCCTGCTTAGGGATCATCAAGTTGGCATATCCTGAAACGAAACCAGAAGTTCGGGAGGAATACATGGCAGCATTCAGAAGCGTTGGTGTTACGACCAATGTGGAAATGCAGCAACGTATCCAAACAGAACAAAAACGATGGATACAGCTTTTTAAGGTAAGATGTTACTAAGCTATCCTTGCATACCCCATATTTTTTGTTTGTATGTAACAGTCTTGTAAAGTGGTGAGATTAAGTGGTACAGAGACAAATTTAATAAATGGTGGAAAGCAAAAAAGATTTTTCTACATTTGTTTTGCAATTATGAAAGCATGTGAAGATATACAGCGGCGTGTTTGCGTTATGTTTGATGCCGTACCAAAGATTCATTATTGGTCATTAATGCTTTGAAATAACAACCATATATAAGACTAGACCCCTTATGAATCGCTACCTTGTCATGGTGAAGGGGCTTGGCTACCCCACTGAAACTGTGAGCTACACCATGTAGAGTCACCCAAGTTGAGCAGGTCATAGCAGAGAGGTCAGACAGATCACGGCCCACTAGAGCAGGAACTGGCAACACACTCCAGCATATTTGCCAAGAAAATCTTTAGGGTCACAGAGAGTCAGACATGACTGAACAGAAACAAATAAGACTAGAAATATGTTTTGTTCAGGCTTGTGAATCATACAAGTGGCTGAGCCATCACAACCTTTTTTTATTAATTGACGAGACATTTAACCAGTGTTTAAAACACAATATTTTAAATACATGATAGAGAACACATTAAAACTTTAGGCAACCATGTCTTATGGTGCTGATGTTTAAAGAATATGTGTAATACTTAAAGTTTGTTTGTAAAGTCTTTTTTAGTAGTATAGATCAGTAAAAGAACATTTTTTTTTTTTTTAAATGCTGATCTTTTTGTGGGAATGATATTCCCTTTGTTTTAGGCTGAAGCTATTCCAATATTTGCTGCAGTGCTACAAGGTTTGTATACTGTGCAGCAATGAGGCAGTTTTAAGGAACGGATAGCACACTATGCTCCAAGGTTAAAGGATTATTTAAATCGGCACAATGTGAACAACATCACTGTAAAGATCTCCTAAAAGCATGTTGAAATATTTGTAAAAATTTTTTTTTTTATTGAGAAATAAAATAATGTTCGTGTTTACATGTATAATAGACTGCCCACTTGCCTTTGCATTACTGCAGCCAGTCAGGTTGCAGGGGTGTGCGTCCCATTCAAGTCAATAGTAAGACTGCTTATATTTGCAGTTTGAAGGGAACAGACCTTGTAATATTTGTAATTTCTTATGGCAGAAAATGCAGGTTTCTCCTCTCTTGCCTCTCTGGAATTTTAACAGTGCAGATCCATGATCTGCTCCAGTGCTGTCCATGTAGAGAAAAAAAATAAAATAAAATTAACCCTTAATAAATATATCAGTGCAGGCATGGAATGCTGGACTCACCTAAACAGGTCAGCTATGAGTTACCTGGTCAGTGCAGTATAACCTGAGTCCAGGGAAAAAACTGCTAACAATCAGCATGTGCGGGACATGTCTATTATTACTCGTGCAACAGCCAGTAGGCAGAATACACTTGTATGTAAACGGAGACTTAAAACTTTAAATGTTTTATCTGTAATTAAAACAAATAGATGACTTTAACATACAATATTGTGCTTTCTCAAACCATGAAGAGCACAGGCAGTGAAATAAATGGTCTTTTAAACCGTTTTATAAATTGGAGAAGTTCTAAAATATGTCCATAACTTGGTATTTTTCAGTGTATATAAAAGGGTTGATTATTATAGACATAACTATACTATATCTGTAATATATATGTAATGAATATCAGTTGGCTGCAGAATGACATCTTAAATATGGAAGATATTATTTTTATTTTCCTAAGTCACCTAATTCTACAAACCAATGTTTTTCTTCGCAAGAATATCGATATAATTTAAAGTGTAGCTTTTACTTTTCAATAACTAATTGTGAATTGAATGCCAAGAACGACAACCAAATGCCGTCCTTACAATATCTGATGAGACTGACGATTTCCTAATCTTTTGGAGCCATGCTTAATTACTAGCACAGCCTCATTTGTTTAATGACGAGGGTAAAGGAGCCAGTGGAAAATAAATCACTTGATGACAACACAACGAAATAAATCTCTTGCTTGTTTCACCGGTGTCAGCAAGCAGAGCTTGGAATAACAGTCCAGAAGAACCCAAGGAAACCGAGCACTTGACTTGCCGGGGATGTCTCCCCAGCAAACAGATCTAGTCAGCTAAAACCGCTCATTAAAGAAGTAGGAGCAGGAGAAATGCATTTTCCAAATTGAATGCTAGATTTACAGTCCGTTTAATACCAACGACCTCTCGCTCAGTAATGTTCAGTTCGAGTCATCAGCTGTCCCTCCAGGTCTTTTATCACTGCTTTTGTCAAGCTATCTATTTAATTGAAAGAAGTTAATTGAATGAAAATGATCAACTAAGCTTGTATTAATATTGCTAATGGAACTTTCTTCTTGGCCATGTTTGGAGAGAGATGTCATGCTAGACTTTAGGAAGGACCCATTAATGCCTGCACTTAACCTGATGGGCTAATTAAGGAATGCTTATTCATTCTACAAGGCTACAATAGCCTCTATCCAGCCCATTCTGTCTGATTTTACAACACATTTCACTTATGAGCAAGAGCCTTATGAACATTAGCTGAAGTGAGACTAAATGATAATGTTTTGATAGGGGCAAATACAGCGCTAATTTGCCATAATATGCATGGCTTTCCTTTTACATTTTCGCTTTGGGTTTATGTAAAGCTCTTAAAAAGTATAAAATCATTGTCTTAATGGAATCCACAAATGTATCTGTTTAAAGCAGAGGTAGGCGATTAAGTTTTATAAAATGCAGCAAGAAAAAAATATATTTTTGGGAAAATTAATTGAAGGTCCAAATACACATATAAATATTTTAAAAGTAAACGCTGTATTCTGAAGAGTACTTGGAGAAAGCATGTCCCAAAAATAAATATATATATATATATATTTTGTATGTATAGTTATGTGTAATATCATTGCTTATTACGCAACAGTACCGTTGCTGTTACTTCCATAAGGTATGTATATTATCAATAGATCTTTTATATATATATATGTGTAGTGTGTGTGTGTGTGTATGTATGTATATATATATATATATATATATATATATATATATATATATATATAAATAATAATTAGTTATACATAATATATATACTGTTGTTCCGTCCTTCAATCTTGTCCAACTCTTGGTGACCAGAATGCTAAGCACATCTGTCTGTGTTTCTGGTTTTGCTTATATGGTTTTCTTGGCAGAGATACTGGAGTGGGTTGCCAGTTCCTTCTCCAGTGGGCCACGGTTTGTCTGACCTCTCTGCTATAACCTGCCCATTTTGGGTGACCCTGGCTGTGGGCCACGGCTTCATTGAGGCGCACAAGCCCTTCACCACGACAAGGTAGCGATCCAGAAAGGAATATAATATATATATATATATATATATATATATATATATATATATATATATGTGGATTCCCTGGTGGTCCAGTGGTTAGGATCCTGTGCTTTCACCGCTACAACCTGGGTTTGATTCCAGACAGGGTACAAAGAGGTCACACCACCCTGAAGCCAAGCAGGCTTGTGCCTGGCCATTACCTGGATGGGAGACCAGCTAGGAATATATATATATATATATATATATATAATATATATATATTATATATATATAATATATATATATATATATATATATATATATATATAAATATCCTGCTGATTTTGAACATTTGTCCACTGACAAAGAAATGATCAGTCTATAATTTTAATGGTAGGTGTATTGAAACAGTCAGAATAACAAAAAAACAAACAAACAAGAAAGACGCATGTAAAAAAGTTATAAATTGATTTGCAGGTCAGTGAGGGAAATAAGTATTTGATCCTCTATCAACCAGCAAGATTTCTGGCTCCCTCAGCTCAGCTCGTTACGTGTATAAAAGACACCCGTCCTCAAAAGAAATCAATCAATCAGATTCCAAACTCTCTCCCATGGCCAAGACCAAAGAGCTGTCCAAGGGTGTCAGGAACAATATTGTAGACCTACACAAGGCTGGAATGGACTAGAAGACCATCGCCAAGCAGCTAAGTGAAAAGGTGACAACAGTTGGTGCTATTATTCGGAAATGGAAGAAACACAAAATAACTGGCAGTATCCCTCGGCCTGGTGCTCCATGCAAGATCTCCACTTGTGGAGTTTCAATGATCATGAGAACGGTGAGGAATCAGCCCAGAACTACACAGGAGGATCTTGTTAATGATCTCAAGGCAGCTGGGACCATAGTCACTAAGAAAACAATTGGTAACACACTACGCCATAAAGGACTGAAATCCTGCAGCACCTGCAAGGCCCCCCTGCTCAAGAAAGCACATGCCTGTCTGAATCATTCAGATTTTCATTGGCAAACTTCAGAGAAGAACTGGGTGAAAAAGGGCAACCTTTGGGAAACAGTGAACACAACACAGTCTCATTTGAGATTGAATAAATAAAACAGAACTGTGAAGGGGCTAACGGAAACTCTTAATTTTAAACGGGCAGATTTTAACGGTCTAAGGGCAGTGATACAACGTATAGACTGGGAGAGAGAATTGACAGGTAAAAATACTGAACATAAATGGACAATGTTCAAATCCTTACTAAATAAACATACTTATCACCATATACCATGTGGAAATAAAAGTAAGAGTAAATCACAACCTATGTGGCTTAACAATTAATTGAAGATTAGGGAGTAAAAAACAAGCGTTTAAATTATACAAACCAGAGGGGAGAGAGACTGCTTTATGCAAGTACAATGAAATCAACAAGGCTTGCAATAGGGCTAAGATTGGCTAAAATCGAAAATGAAAAGTTAGTTGCAAAGAAGAGTAAGACTAACCCTAAAATATTTTTCAAATATTTATGGCAATTCCTGTATCCCTTAGTTTGCTCAATAGTCTCCTATGTGGCACTGTATCAAAAGCCTTTGCAAAATCCAAATAGACTACATCCACTGAGTTGCGTTGATCCAAGTTCCTACTAACCTCCTCATAGAAACTAATTAGGTTTGTTTGATATGACCTATCCTCCATGTTGGCTCCTACTTATAATCCTGTTTGAATAGACATATTCCTTTATATTATCCCTTATTAACCCTTCTAAAAGCTTCCCCAGTACAGAAGTGAGGCTCACTGGTCTATAATTCCCCAGATTTGCTCTTCCTCCCTTTTTAAATATAGATATCACCTCTGCCTTTATCCAGTCATCTGGTAGAGACCCTGTGTTGAGTGAATCCTGAAAAATTAGATATAATGGTTTTGCTATTACAGAGCCCAGTTCCTTCAGTACCCTTGGATGTATTCCATCAGGACCCGGGGCTTTATTAACATTTATTTTTTCCAACCTCTTTTGGATTTCTTCCTGCGTTAACCAGTTATTTGGTGAAGGTAGTGTAGCCCCATTATGTTGCAGTGTCCCAACCACTGGTACCTCCCTTGTGTATACTGAAGAAAATAACCTATTCAGCTCTTCTAACTTTTCCTGGTCATTAATTATCAGATGGCCTGTGTCACATTGTAATGTTCCTATAGCTTCCTTCCTCGCCTTCTTCCCATTAACATATTTAAACATTTTTAGGGTTATTCTTACTCTCCTTTGCAACTAACTTTTCATTTTCTATTTTAGCCAGTCTAATAGCCCTTTTGCAAGCCTGGTTGATTTCCTTGTAGCGACGTAAAGCAGTCTCTGTCCCCTCTTGTTTGTATAATTGAAATGCTTGTTTTTACTCCGTATCTTGATCTTTAATTAATTGCTAAGCCACATGGGTTGTGATTTACTCCTACTTTTATTTCCACATGGTATATGGTGATAAGTATTTTTATTTAGTAAGGATTTGAACGTTGTCCATTTATGTTCAGTGTTTTACCTATCAGTTCTCTGTCCCAGTCTATACTTTGTATCGCTGCCCTTAGACCGTTAAAATCTGCCCTTTTAAAATTAAGAGTTTTCGTTAGCCCCTTACAGTTATGTTTTTTTTAATTCAATCTCTAATGAGACTGTGTTGTGATCACGGTTTCCCAAAGGTTGCCCTATTTCCACATTTTGATACTATATCAATATTATTTGTGATAACTAAATCCAAGATAGTTTCATTTCTAGTGGGCTCTTGTATAACCTGGGCCAGATAATGATCTCTGAGTGTACTCAAGAACCTGCTCCCCTTAGCTGAACTGCTGGTCTCATTTATACAGTTTATTTTAGGGTAATTAAAATCTCCCATTATTAGAACTTGCCCGTGTTTAGCTGCATTTCCAATCTGTAACAATAATTGCATCTCCTCACTTTCAATTCTATTTGGGGGTTTATTTATAGCATACTCCTACTAATATGCTTTTAAAATTTGCTCCTCCGCTATTTATCTCCATCCACAAACATTTAACATTACCGCTAGTTGCACCATAAATACCTTCTCTGACTATAGGCTTAAATTCAGGTTATGAGTGGGTTAGGGTAGAAGGTGATACGCTTCTTTTTTAGTGAGGTTTTGAGGCAGGTGGATAATCTGGTGGAGCGAGGCAAGGAGTTCCAGAGAATAGGGGCAGCACAAGAAAAGTCCTGAAGGCGAGAATGATAGGAGGTGAGAAGAGTTGTAGAAAGAAGAAGGTCATTAGCAGAACGAAGAGGGCGGTTGGGAGAATATTTGGAGATGAGAGCAGAGATGTAAGGGGGTGCATAATTGTTGAGGGCTTTGTAAGTTAGGGTCATGAGATTACATTTTATTCTGGAGGTTAAGGGAAGTCAGTGGAGTCATTGACCGAGAGGTGATGCCGACAATGACCGTTGTGTACGGAAGATGAGTCTAGCAGAGGCGTTCATTATGGATTGAAGTGGGGATAGTCGGGTCGTGGGTAGGCCAGCAAGAAGCGAGTTACAGTAGTCAAGTCGAGTGATGACGAGAGAGTGTATTAGGATTTTAGTTGTGTCTTTTGTAAGATAGTGGCAAACTCTGCATATGTTTTTTAGATGGAGAAGGCAAGATTTTGTTAGTGACTGTATGTGACGGATGAAAGACAGGGCGGGGTCCAGTAGAACCCAAAGGCAACGGGCTTGGGAGGTGGGAGTGATAATGTTGTCTACAGTGAGAGAGATGTGAGGAATTGATGCGGTAGAGGGAGGGAAGATTAGGAGTTCAGCATGACAATAACCCAAAACACACAGCCAATTCTACAAATTAGTGGCACAAGAAGAAGCACATAAAGGTCCTGGAATGGCCTAGCCAGTCTCCAGACCTTAATCCCATAGAAAATCTGTGGAGGGAGCTGAAGATTTGAGTTGCAAACATCAGCCTCAAAGCCTTAATGACTTGGAGAGGATCTACAAAGAGGAGTGGGACAAAATCCCTCCTGAGATGTGTTCAAACCTGGTGGCCAACTACAAGAAAAGTCTGACCTCTGTGATTGCTAACAAAGGTTTTGCCACTAAGTACTAAGATGAAGGGGTCAAATACTTATTTCCCTTATTAACCTGCAAATCACTTTTTTGACATGCGTTTTTCTTTTCTTTTTTTCTTTGTTGTTGTTATTCTGTCTCTCACTGTTAAAACACACCTACCATTAAAATTATAGACTGATAATTTCTTTGTCAGTGGACAAACGTTCAAAATCCCCCTCTAACCCCCTTGTGTCTCCCTAACCCCCCCTTTGTGTCTCCCTCCCCCGCCCCGTGTCTCCCCCCCCCCCTCTGTGTCTCTCTCCCCCGTGTCTCTTTAACCCCCGTGTTTCTTTCCCTCCACCCACCTCCTCCTCAACCCCCACTAATTCTAACCCCCCCTCATACTACCCCTCTAAATACCCAAGACTCCCTCTCCCCTCACTTACCTGCTCCCCCTCCGCTCATTCCGAGTCTTAATGTGGCACGCATGTGACGTCACATGCGCGCCAAATCGAGACCCGGAAAGGAACGGAGGCCGGAGCAGGTAAGTGAGGGGGGGGGGGGGTATTTAGAGGGGTAGTATAGGGGGGAGGTTGAGGATGAGGAGGGAGGTTTAGGAGGGGGTTGAGGATGGGGGGGTTGATGTTGAGGAGGGATGTCGAGAAGGGGGTTGAGGATGGGGGGGTTGAGGATGGGGTGAGGAGGGGGGGGCCAAGGATGAGGAGTGGGGCCCCCGAGGATGAGGAGTGGGGCCCCCGAGGATGAGGAGTGGGGCCCCCGAGGATGAGGAGTGGGGCCCCCGAGGATGAGGAGTGGGGCCCCCGAGGATGAGGAGTGGGGCCCCCCGAGGATGAGGAGGGGGCCCCCCGAGGATGAGGAGGGGGGCCCCCGAGGATGAGGAGGGGGGAAGAGACACGGGAGAGAGAGGGGGACACAGAAGGCACAAGAGGGATACAGGGGGCAGCACATTTCCACCCTCGGCTTATACTCGAGTCACTCATTTTACCCAGTATTTTGTGGTAAAATAGGTGCCTCGGCTTATACTTGGGTCGGCTTATACTCGGGTCAGCTTATACTCGAGTATATACGGTATATATAATCTGTTGAGAACATCATTCCCTATTATTGTATTATTGTTTAAAAAATAAAATACTCATTAAGTTATTAGCTTGATCTTAAGGAGTTATTTGTGTCCATCCAAAACAGTTTGTATATAACTTACGGAGTATAGATACATAAATGTCATGTTAAATAGGTATAAATGTCTTTATTGAATATAACAAAGAAAATCTGTTTCTATAAATCGTAATCGTGATCTGCCTTTTTTCATTTAGGTTATTACCAACTTAGTAAAAATGTTAAAAGCACGGGACACAAGAAGGAATTTCTGTCCGCTGAACCACTGGTTATCAGAACAAGAGAATATTAAAGCTGATAAGGTAAGGCTTTCATTTCAAAATGTTGAAAACAGAATCATTTGCGTATTTTGCAATTTATATTTTGAGGCAAAATTTCATTTTTTGAGGTTCTTTTTGGTGTAATTTATTTTTTCCAAGTAAATTAAACAAACACAGAGTACTCTCAATTATGTAAAAAGACTATATAGAAAACAAACTTCTCATCAAATGTTTATATACTACCTTCAACCCATCATTAATTATACCATGCTAGCAATTCTGTAATTAGAGTGACCGAATCTCACAAGGCTGGAAAACCTTCCATATATCTTTCCTAAACAAGTTCCATCTTATAAGAGTAGTGACCACTCCACACCTCCTTTATACCCTTTCTCAAACCATTCCAGTGTTTCACTTGGTGGGATGTTATGGAATGAAGCCTACAAGTGCACATATCATAGAGAACGTGACTAATACAAGGAACTATATAATACGTATAAAGCAATAGTTCTATCCGAACGCCAACCTGGGAGGTCTACTGCCAAACAAGCTAACCAACTTTTTGTAAGGTGATGCATGAAGAGTTATAAATAATACGTCATACAGCAGTGAGTTCAAATATCTGTCAAACGGTATTTACAATTATTTTTTATTTTTTTGTTGCACTAGGTTACACAGCTAAATGTACCATCCGCTAGACATGTATAGGGTAGACAACGAATGGGGAGAATAGGACCTCTGCAGTCTACTTTAGACGGTAAGTTATCCAGTCACTCATGGTATAAAAAAAGAAGTGAGCGATGATGCAGTGAAAGTGTCTGTCTTCCTGGATAGGGTGAATTATTATAACTTTAGGGTTCCCTGGTGGTCCAGTGGTTAGGATTCTGTGTTTTCACATCTGTCAACCTGGGTTTGATTCGAAGTCAGGGAATTAAGAGGTCACACCACCCTGAAGCCAAGCGGGTTAGGCCTGCTCAGTACTTGGATGGGAGACAACCTAGGAAGCTGTATTCTATAGCCCACTGGAGAAGGAACTGGAAACTCACTCCAGTATCTTTGCCATGAATACCAATTGGACCAGCATGACCATGGACATTAAGATGCCCTTGTGTGTTGCAGTCCATGAGGTCACTGAGTTGGAAACGTCTGAAAATGTAGTCGGAAAAACACAGATCCCAATAAGAGATATTAAATAAAAAAAATGAGAACCCCCACTAGCATGGGGTGTGACTTTTGGTGCACAATACACAACCAAAAACATGAATTCCGCTGCTGGATGAGAAGGCGGCTTCTTTGTTTCGGGTGGTCTCTGATTTAGGGGGACAGTAGGAGCCATCCTAGCATGCTTCTCTCCATGGGCATTATTTAGGGTAGGATGATTCCTGGGTACTTGTGTGTTTCTGTGCAGGTAGAACTACCATGTTGAGGGTTCTTGTTTTCTTTGTGAATAATAATCTGACTTTGCATTATACAAGGTCACTTTTTCTTAGGTTGCATCTTCTCAGTGCCAGAATAGGGTTATCACAATCACATAAATCACAATCTTTTCAATTGCAATATATTCAGGTGCAACTAAAGTTTGGATTAGAGGTTGAAAATCAACCCCTACCTCCCACATAAATGTACATTTTCTACATTACAGATCACCCATTTTACAGTGTATAAAACATCCTCTTGTGAAGGGGCTTGGTCACCCCAACAGGAAGTTGATTTTATTTTAAAGACCATTAAAACTGTCTATACATGGTACTAGCCGTTTTTCTCTACAGTAAATAATTTCTGAAATATTTAATCATGGTACTAGGAGTTTTTCTCTACAGTAAATAATTTCTGAAATATTTAGAATTGATTTTGTGGCTCCTGTATGCTACTGTGCAGCTCAGAGTGCTGGGAGAAGGGTCTAACTGCCAGATAACATTTCAGATATTTATTTTGGCCACTACAGAGACAGACAAGCAGACTGTAATACTAATTAAAAGCAGTGATACACTCATTTGCATATAAGTAGAGCAATAATAACATGGAATTTATTCACTATAGATAAAAATGGATAAAGCAACATAAAACCATTTTTTTTGCTCTTTTAGAATAACCTAAAAACACAACTTGATTTTGGGGTGACAGAGTCCCTTTAAATGCAGGGAGAAATGTTGGAATTACACACAAATAATACATTTGTAAGCCAATCTGCTGCAATTCTAAAAATAAGTTTATACTGGATTTATTTATTTATATATATATATATATATATAAATAATATATATATATATATATATATATATATATACACACTAGCGACTTGCCTGTCAAAAATGACGGGGCAATAAAATTGTAAGGCATGTGACAGAAAGTAAGTGTTTTGGTCATGTGAGTACCTTGGGCGCTCATTGCGAGCTGTCATTGTAATGTCCGCGCTGATCTCCTTTTTGCCCCCATTGCGAGCCTCTCCCCTGATGTACTTTGTGTCCTCTGAGCACCGTTGGCGCTCCTTGTGAGGCGCACAGTGAAGGCCTTTGTCGTTTATTGCAATCTTGTGGTGTTTTTTTTTTCTGTATATGTATTTTTTTAATGCTAATTAATTAATTATTAAAATGATAAATTAATATACTTTCCGTAATTGTAATTAATATATGCAGGAAGCATTGTGCTGAAGAGCTAACAATCTGTTTTGATGTTCCTGCAGCATCCAATGTAGATTTGCACTGTTGTTGAGCTGAGGTGTAAGTGTCAGCAATGTGGGCAGGGTGTAGTGTAAATAGGCTGCGTGCGCGAGGGGAAACTGTTTGTGTAGCTGGGCACTTCCGCATTTTGTAAGTTACTGTTTTAAAATGACGGCGATTGTGTATGTGGTACGCGGGTGTGGTGATTTCGCGTGTAGTGTATTTTGTACTTCATACGGGTTTGTGTAAAAGTTGTATGTGCCTAACAGTGTTTCGCGGGTTTAGGGGTTGTGTAGCTTCGTTTTCGTTTGTTTCGGCGGCCATTTTTTCTCTCGCTTAGAGGATTTTCGAGTGGCTAAAATCTGTAAATTGGACTTAAATTTGCGTGCAACCTGACTCCCAGACGTCCTGGCGGTCCCCCCTTGCTGTGTGTGCAATGCTTTTATTTTACATTTTTTATTTGTGTTTGTATTTTGTGTGTTTTTCATGTTTTTCTCTGTGCGCGGTTCGGCCGTTAAGTTCGTATTTTCGCGACCTCGTAATTTTGCATTTTGTACCTCGTACGTCCTTGTCAAGTCGTACGTCCCTGGCTGTTATTTGCGGGTTTTGGGTCATGTAGCCTCTTTTTCATTTTTTTCGGCCGCTTAATGTTTTTTCTCGCTTAACCGATTTTCAAGTTCCAAAACTCCTTAAATTTGACTTTAATTGGGGGGCAAGATCACTGGCAGATGTTTTGGCTGTCCCCCCATGCTGTGTGTGTGTATTTATTTATTTATTTTATTTTTAAGTGTTTTTTGTTGTTTGTGGATGTCCGCGTTATGGCCGTTAATGTTGTGATATATATATATATATATATATATATATATATATATATATATATATAAATATCACATATATAGTTGTCAGCAATGCAAATTGTTGCTGGCAAGGAGCCCTACGACTTTCGGACCGCAAATGCGGACCCTCGCAAATGAGGCTCCCACGTCGACTGCAAAGAAGCAAGGGGCCGCGTTTGCGGAGGTGGAGGCTCTACGGCGCCTCACACGCGGTTACAAACACCTACACAAGCGGCACTTTACCAAAATACGCAATCATGTTATACGGACTTACACAAAAAAATACGAACCCCGTATTAGAACTTAACGGCCGAACAGCGCGCACCTGAAAACATTGAAACCAAAATAAATACACACAAAAAATACTTAAAAAGCTTACCCACAGCAAGGGGGGGCACCCAGGACCTCTGCAAGTGAAGTTACCCCTCAATTTAATTCCAAATTCCTGAGTTTAAACACACGAAAATCCCCTAAGCGAGAGAAAAAATGGCCGCCGAAAAAAACGGAAACGAGGCTACAGGACCCTAAAGACGCAAAACACCACCAAACACATACAGCTTTTCAAAAAAGCCGTACGAGCTACAAGATACACTTTTACCAAGGATGCTACATCATCCACAGCTGCGTACCACACACATTCACCGCCATTTTACAACACTAACTTACAGAATGCGGAAGTACACAGCTACCCTAACGGCTTTTCCTTGCGCATTAACACTACACACTGCACACATTGCTGACACTTACACATCAGCTCCACAACAGTGCAAACCGACATTGTATGCTGCAGGAACATCAAAACAGATTGTCAGCTCTTCAACACAATGCTTCCTGCATATATTACTTCAAAATAGGTAAAGTATATTAATGTATTAATTATTTTATTAGCATACAAAAAAACATACACAAAAAAAATTATACACATTAACAATAAACACAAAAGCCATTCACTGCGCGACTCACAACGAGCACCAACGCCTTGCAATAAGCGCAAAAAGAAGATTTGCGCCGACCAAACAATAACACCAAAAGCGCCTATCAGAAAAAAAAAATACAACAACCAACAGCCTCGCGATGAGCACAGAAGGCGCTCAGCGCGAGGCTCGCAATGAGCGCCGAAGGATCTCGGACCACCAACAAAATTAATCTCTCGACCAAACAGCATTACCTGCCTTTACAATTTTATTGCCGTCATTTTTTTATACTGCCGGGTAACATTTTTCTATTTTTAGCCAATGCTATTTTCTCAAAGGTGTGTTCTTATAAATGTGTGAGCTTTGCATTGGTTCTGCTGAAAGCACTAGCAGTTTTAGCTACCACATTCCCATTGTGTGGATATATGATTCCTGTTCTTGTCCGTCAGGGAAGTTCATCAAAAATGGTAGATTCTATGATTTATTTGAGATAACAAAAAAAAAAAACTAATTGAAATGCACAAATTGTCCTGATAAATTAAATGATCCCCATTACAGTGGAAGAACAAGCAGATAACTATGTGGACGATTAGCTCAGAGCCTCTTGACTCCATATGAATGGATAAAGCCAATTAGCAGGAAAGCACCGCTAAAGCACATCTGGCCATATTTGTTTGTGATTTCTCATTCCCCTAAATGACATAACTTGGGCCTCTAAATGCTGTGCGTATTGACATCTTCCAGCCATAATTCTCCCCAGAAATTGAAACGTTGATGGTGAGATGTAGATAAACGTGACTAATTGAGCAGAATAATTGAGCTGTAGTGGTTTACCTTTGCTGTACACGCAGTTTCTATTTAAACTGCTTTTAACCCTTATATTAAGGCTGATTATATTGACTTCATAATGGAAAGTGTCTACAAGGTAGAATTGCCTATAAATAAAATCATAATTGAGGGAATGTAAAACGCATTTATTTTTCTTAGGTAATGAGCTGAAGAACCGTTTTGTTGCAGGTCCTTTATACACTGACATTCAAGACATTTTTTAATAAAAAGATTTAAAAGTTTAAATAATAAATAAAATGTGCAACTTATAGAAAAAAAGAAAATGTCTTATTAAAACCCAATCTTACATCACCTATGTATAGTGAAGCATACTCACTCCTATCTTTGTTATGGCCTGTTCTAAAGTGTCCTTATCTGAGTTAAAGGTATTTGGAAGTTTCATGGACTATGAATGCATCTCATAGAGGAGACATTTGTTTTGCATGAAAAAAAAAAACATTAATAAACTTACCTTAAAGTTTGCAAAATGTCTTTAGTTTTCTGGCGGTTGATTTTGAGAAGCAATGCCCCAGAAAATCCAAGCTAAATTAGCATAAAATTCATTGTGGCCAATCAAATGTCTCGGGCTTAAGACTCTGCAGCAAAGTACCATGGGATGTTTAGCCTTTTGTTCCCACCAGGCACCCCTCTCCTCCCTGGAAGGAAGCCGCTCAGGCAGTGCTGCTCTGAATTTCTGCACTGTCCCACAGTTGGCTTAAATGTTAGTGTACGTACTTGAATGCAGTTTTGCTATTGGTTAGTACAAGGTGGAAATGTACACAGCTCTAGGGGTGTGGAAACCAATAAAAAAAAATGTCTATGTGTATAGAATGACTCCATGTAATGTGTATGTCTGATATAAGCAGCATGTATTCGATTAGAGAAAAGGAAAAACAGGGAAACTTCGATATAACTTCAATTATGACAGAATCGGCAGATTTCAAAGCTTTAAACATCTAGCATTTTTTTAAATCATTGCATAGATTAGGACACTTGAGAACAAACCACAATATGGAGAAATAAGAAAGATCTATAAAAAAAATAAGTTTTTTTTTTTTCCCGTTCAATTTTTATTGAAATAAATCCTCATGACAAATTTCAGGAAATAGTAATTGATAACTGAATAATTGCCATACATGTTCTTCTTTCTCTCCCCAACATCATAAAACATTTTACAAGTCAAAAAATATACTATCCTCATGAATAGCCATTTCAAAATAACCTGCCTCTTATAGTTTTTTTTTTTTTTTTTATATTTATTTTTTCAAAAATCCCCCTTCCCCCTTTTTTTTTTTCTGTATTAATTTTATTGAATCGCAATGCAAGGACAATTTTTATACACGTCACAAAAAAATTAAATTTCGGGTTACACAGATCAAGAAAAATTAGCTTACACCGACTCAGATTCATGTATTTATTTATTTAGCAACAAAACCTCTTCAGTGTTAAAGTACATTCTATTATAAATATTAAGCTTTAGGGGTTTTCCTTTGCATGGAATATTCAGTCCTTTCATATTCAGTCCATCTGTTTTTGCAAGCTGACTTAAAGGGACATGAAACACAATTATTTTTCACACATTTAAAAGAGCAGGAAATGCACAGCATATTTGGCAAAACATCAGGGTGAGTTGGTTAATGTTTAATTTGGTATTTTTTAATGCAAAAAAATGTTTTCATACACTGCTGATTCTCCTCTATCAGATGTATTAATAATACAGGAAACTTAACGATGCCTTTAATATATTTCTAATGTGTACATTCATATTCAGTAGCGTTAAAGCCATGATTGCTATGGTACAATTACTTATTGGAACCAGTTTGTGAAAAGACCCAAAAGGTCCCTGTTTTGATCCAGCTTTTCTAATTCTCAATGACTAAAGATCAACCTTTTTCAATTTATAGTAGTTAAAAAGAAAGAAAAAGTTAATCTTTTATGAGAAGACCTACATTTAAAATAACTGGGTTTCCCCTTATCTTTAAGACAGAGCCCCACCCATGTTTCAGAACTGAGTTTTGATGGCAGAGCATAATTTAATTGGATGTGTTTAGTGAGCAGTGATAATACACTGTACCACCAATGCTAAGCAGATTCTAAGAGATGGGCAATGATAATGCAAAAAAGCGACCTATTTAGAACAGGTGGAATGGATGTTTCCACCAATATGGACTGTTTATGAAAGCTGCACCATTTATAATCTCTTTCTAATAAATATATATATATTTTTTTCTAGTGGGTTTGGAGCCAGCCCCACTTTCTGTTTCTGAAGAGAGGCAGCTGGCGATACTCACAGAACTTCCCTTTGTAGTTCCTTTTGAGGAGAGAGTAAAGGTAATATTTATTGTTTCAATTTATTTGGTTTGGTTTCTTACTCTTTTTTTTTTTGTGTTATTTTAGTAATCAAGTTAAAAAATGTAAAATTAATGCAAACTAATGTGCATTTTGCGAATAACTTTTTTTTCAGTTGTGTTATTAAGCAAGCATTAAAAAAAAAACATGTTAAAGTTTTTTTATTCATTACCGTTAAAACAACCACAGTTGTATCTATGACTACTGTATGTGCGCTAAATGTGACACCGTTTGTTTGGTTAGTGTAATGATAAAACCTAATTGTGGCACATAATGCACAGAAATAAATTACTGTAAAATACATAATTTTACAATTATTGTTTAGTAAAGTTTAATGATCTTTATAAAGAACCCATTTGTTTTTGGAGTGACCACCATTTGCGCCATTGTCTTAGCTTCATCACAAGGTTTTGTTTCTAGATCTTTCAGCGACTGATCTATGCAGATAAACAAGAAGTCCAAGGAGAAGGTCCATTTTTAGATGGTATCAACGTGACCATTAGAAGAAATTATATATATGAGGATGCGTATGACAAACTGTCTCCTGAGAATGGTCAGTATCAAACTTAGGAATAGGATATTTAAAGGGAATCTTGAAAAAAAAAAAATTTAGATTGATCTAATTTATAAGTAAATGGAAAAAATCAGATTGTTTCTAGGAGCACTTACTGTGCGGTCTACATCTCATTGCACTTGACCCTGTCTCGTGGGGCTTCTGTTTTTTAAAGTAAGGGGTAGATAATCATGATGTTCCCCACAATTATCTTCTCTTTAAAAAAAAAAAAAATCACTGTACATTGAAAAATCGAAAATGGAGGATCCGCTCAAATAAATAAATTAAATTTAGCATTTAAAATTATTCTGTTATTTTTCTTCCTAAGAAATCGAGTAGTCGAAGAATGTTTATTTAATGTCAATTTAGGGTACTCTTTAAGGCTTTTTTTGGTTGTTTGTGGAACGATCAAAAGCATTTAGAAATAAAGGGATGCATGTACTGAATAATTTGAAAGTGGTCTTAAGATATTGTAAACTTACATTAAAGTTTCCACTCTCATTCAGTCTCATCAGGAAGCAGGTCCCTGGAACTTAAAATGGTAGATTCCTCAGCAGCAAAATTGCATTCAAATTTAATAATTTAGCGGCTGTATAATTATTATTTTTTTACGTTCTAAAAATTACAAGTGAACTTCTTCAAAAAATCATATTTTAAATGTATTACCACAGTAATATTCCTTTGTATAATACTATAATTCCACTTTATTTAATTTTTACTTATCATTTAAAAGTGAATTTTGTAAGTTATCACTTTATGTTAAATACATAGTTAAAGTTTTGTACAAAATATATGAAGCTCTAAACCGTGATTGGTTATTAATTCCCTTAATGCCATAATCAATATGCAAGAGGTGAGGTATGGCACAGTTAATAAAAAAGCAACTTTCTTTCTTGGAATGGACGAAAAGGCATCATTAATTGTATTGCTCTTCTTTCATTTATATCGAATTGAATCCTGTGTTGATGAATAGTATTTTTCATTGCGATGATAAATTCTATCATATGCGCAGTCATTATAAATGGTGATGAGACTATTAAACTGTTTTTTAAATCTTTAAAATGTTAGAATGATCTTTAAAGAGGATTTAAAGCATATACTTTAGTTTTTTGCCTTCAGTTGCTGCACTTCCCAATTAATTTCCAAAAATGGTCACCTTAGAGCCACATGCGCCCTCACAATATGGACATATGGACTTTAACTTTTCTTTTAAAGAAGGAATGTGGGTCACTATAATAATTATATTTGATTATTACCTTTTAAAGGAAAGTTGATATCACATATAACGTCTATTTTAATTAACAGTTTCCAGTTCCTAGGACTAAAGCCATAGTGCATTGCTCGTTACCGGTAGGTTTCTTTATATTTTCATAGGGGTGCAGCAAAGGTCCCACTTATTAAAAAGTGCACATAGAAAAAAATATAATTGTAACTGGCTGTTGTTAAAAATTTGCAATTGAAGTGTTAGATAATTGTGCTAGAAGTTAGGTGTTTTAATTACCTAAAATATCATGCCTCTGTTGGCTGACCGTGACCTGTAACATCTAACACTTCTACTCATTTTTTTTTTTTTTACAATCAATTGCAATTATATATATATTTATTATTTATTTATTTAACTTCTACACCAGATTGGACTTTTAACACAGCCAACTTGGCAATGTAGCTCAATGAGGAGTGTGTCCGTTAAATGGAGACATTTCCATTACCTGGCAGTGTGTTGGTGTGTGTCAATATAAGAGCACTGCGCAATAAAAAATAGGTATGAAAACTTCGAGTTCGAGTAAAAGCAAAATTAGGAAAACTAACACAAATAGTTTTTATTAGGAAAATATGTGATGTGATGCCTCTGGAGGGTACCATGATGCATTGGTGAAAGTTGTGTGTGTGAGGGAAATTTACATTTATGGGGGGGTTGCGGTTGCATCTATTGATGCAACTTAATGATTCTACTACTATTATTCAAATGGATAATTAGCAAACAAAGGTTCTCTGTTCTCTCCTTCCCCACCCCTCCCTCCACTGCAAAAAAACACCCTCCATCGCTACCTGTCAGAACATCTTGAAACAAACACAAAATGGATCCCTGTGCTCCAAATCAGTCTTCATAAATGTAGATTTCTCCCAAAAATATGTTAAATGTCCATGGGTTATATTGTTTGTTTGGTACATACTTAACAAACAAGTGTCTTTCCGCCCCCCCCTTGAACTGCCATGCTTTAACCATGTCGATCTCAACCGACTTCACAGTATGTAAATGCTTTATCAATTTTACAAGTTTGTTAAACCTGCTATTCTTAGTAACACACTATTCACAAACTATTTTGCTGGTAATCTAGCAGGCAGTAGTAAGTGAAAGCCAACTGTCCGTTTTTTATTAAGCATATAATTTCTAATTCGGTAAATTTGAGCTTTTCGTTAGTTGCCTTTAATAGAAAATGTAGGTAGTATTATGAGTTTAGTATTAGACCTGTTGAGTGAAAAACCATTGGAGCATTTGGAAGTTGAAAGCAATGTTTGTAATGTATCAAATGTATAAATGTGGGATGTAGAATAAGTAATGAGATACCCAAGTAGCCCTAGAACAGAACCAGGTGCATTATACATCAATTGCTCATTCAGTTTTCACTTTCTTTTCAGAACCTGATTTGAAAAAGCGAATCCGTGTTCATTTACTTAACACGCACGGACTGGATGAAGCTGGGATTGATGGTGGTGGAATATTTAGGGAGTTTTTAAATGAGCTGCTGAAATCCGGATTTAATCCAAACCAGGGATTTTTTAAGACTACAAATGAAGGGCTTCTGTATCCCAATCCAGCAGCACATATGCTTGTGGGTGAATCATTTGCAAGGCACTATTATTTCTTGGGGAGAATGTTGGGGAAGGTAAGGAGTCCCAAAATATTATTATCTGTATTTGTGTAAGTGTATGTGTGAAATTACTAGTATAATGTGTAGCCAGTCTAGAATGTTCTTGCACACGTGTGCCCGCATGCCCTGGGTACAAACCGCATAAGAAATCACAGAGGGGTCTCTTGCCTCAACCAGCAGATGCATTGACATTACATTGATACATTTCAGTGAAATGGGCAACACCATTGACTTAAATGCAGATAAAGAGCTGGTTACCTTATCTGGTAAGAAAACGACAAAACAAAGAGTGTACATTTTAATCTATCAGCAAAATGTATATCATTAAGGAGTAGAATGTCACAGGTTAGATGTAAAATAAAAAGTACTGTTGAATACTTTACTGTGAGGCTTACATCACATATATAGTTGTGAGCATGCGAGTTGTTGCTAACGCTTGCGGGCTCGCGTAGGCGCTCCTTGCCAGCAGCTGCGACCCTCACAAAATTTACGGCGAGACACGTTACAACCCATTACGACCTTGCAAAAATCGTCCGCAACACACGCACATCAAAACATGAAAAATACAACAAATACACACAACAAATACAGAAAAAGCTTACTTACCGGAAGATGGAGCATCCAGGACCTCGAAAACTAAAGTTACACCTCAATTTAAGTCAAATGAAAAGAGTTTAGACACTAAAAAATTCTCTAAGCGAGAGAAAAAATGGCCGCCGGAAAAAACAAAAACGGGTCTACAGCAGTCTAAAGACGCAAAACACCACCAAACACCTACGTATTTGCCGAAAATAAAAAAACACGAGATTAAAAAACAAGGACGCAACCCGCGCAAGCCCAAAAACATTACAAACACAACAAATACAAACAACAAACACATAAAAAGGTTACTCACAAATTTCGGACTTCAGAGACCCGAAAATCACCTAAGCAAGAGAAAAAATGGCTGCCGAACAAAACGAAAACGAGGCTAAAGGTCCCTAAACACGCAAAACACTACCATAAACCCGCAAAACACAACCAAACCTCTACTGATATTACGAAAAAGTTGCACGACATAGAAAACGAACGACGCTACATCAGCCACATTAAATACACCAAACAGCATTAGCTCACTTACAATTTCATTGCCGTCATTTTTTGACGGGCAATTCGCTAGTTGTATTATAAAAGATAACCTACTGAATGTAAGCTTTTACAACATATAATATATGTCTCTAAAATGTGCAGTCTTGGACACACAATATAACCAAATTCACTGGCTTAGTATGTCCTGCCTTGACTACTTTGCCTCTCAGGTCTTCCCTTATTCATATTAATCTTGATTCTTTTATCTAAGCTTCTATCTCACCATTCATTCTCATGTGCTGCTCCACTCTGCCAATCCTTCTTCTTGCTTCAAATGTCTTCCATGATACAGTTCAACATCTTGACCCTCATCCACAAAGTCCACATCTCCCCTGATTTTCAATGACACTTCTTATACCTCTCTTCACCCATCATTACCCCATCTCATGCCAGTTCTCTCATGTTGCCTCCACCCTACGCAATACTCTTCCTCGCACTACAAAACTTTCACCAGCTCATCAAAGCTTCAAACTCATTCTGAAAACTCATCTATGTAGATAAATTTACCCCCATACGTCCTAACATCCACTGGACAAACTCTTATGAGACGCAGTAAATGCCTCATTTTTATGAGACCACCCTCAAGAAACGACATCCCTTTTATCTCTATCCACACTTAAATACCCTGCACTTCTGAGTCCTCTAATCTAACTATTGCACTAATATGTATTTGTTGGTCCTGTCTGTCTTTTGTATTCTATTTTACTTCTTTATTTAGCATTATTATATATTTTTTTAATATGAAAGACCCTATGCTCAATTAACTTGTTTAAAGCTTATGTATAATTGCCTAGGGGTACATGTCTCTGATAGCTAAGGAGCAGAAATATAGATTTATGCTTCCTTTGCCTCAACCAACAATACTTGATACAGCTGTATATTTTTTACACAGTAAGTTTCAAGCGGGCAAATAGGTTTTATTTAATGTTTTTTCTTATATAATGCTTGATTTAGCTACATGGACAATGCTAATTAAATCCATCTGTAAATGAAGAATGTTCTCCGTCTACTTTCTCACAGCTCCTTTTTACACATTTACTAGCACATAAATGAGTTAAACCTGTCTCCCTTTTATTAGTTATCCCACTAGTAATGCAGTATGTTAGTTTTTATGAGAGCGTTCTTAAAGTGGTAATGCATGTTACAGGATGGTGAGATGGAATCTCCTGTCAGTGACGTAAGTGGGGAATGAGACCGTAGGTTACTCTGGGCGTCAATCTACATGCCATAAAGGTAGTCATGTAAGGACAAGTGATATTCAGTTACCAATCTAACAGTGTGTGCAGTGCCCTTTGATATTATCTATTCGAAAAACTAGATTTTGTAGGCAAAGCATTACCATTTTATCTTTCCCAAGCTTTTAGACTCTGATGTATGGTCTTTATTGTGTCAAACTACCTGGGCAGTGGATTGTAGGATTAGTTGCCTCTTGATTTGAAGCTACATGTTGTTAAAAAAATAAAAAAAATAAAAACATGAACCATTGTGGTAATCATACTTAAGGAACAGACTCCAATGCCTTCAGCATTCTGCTGGTAGCACTTGGCCAAAAATCATGATGTGAGCACTGGTGTGTATATATATATATATATATATATATATAATCACATAATATAATTGTCTAACTGCGATTCGTCGTCACGCTTGCGACGAATCGCAGTTTGACAATGATAAACTGCGCATTGCGCAGCAGTAGCCGCGCTTGCGCAGAGCGCAGCGCGAGCCGCGCTTGCGCAGAGCGCAGCGCGAGCCGCGCTTGCGCAGAGCGCAGCGCGAGCCGCGCATGCGCAGAGCGCGGCAGTAGCGCGGCCTGAGCCGCGAGCAGAGGGGAGAGTGGGGAAGAGGGGGGGGGAGAGGCACAGAGGGAGAGTGGGGAAGAGGGGGGGGAGAGGCACAGAGGGAGAGTGGGGAAGAGGGGGGGAAAGGCACAGAGGGAGAGGGGGGAAGAGGGGGGGGAGAGTGGGGAAGAGGGGGGGGAGAGGCACAGAGGGAGAGGGGGGAAGAGGGGGGGAGAGGGAGAGGGGGGAGAGGCACAGAGGGAGAGTGGGGAAGAGGGGGGGGAGAGGCACAGAGGGAGAGTGGGGAAGAGGCACAGAGGGAGAGTAGGGAAGAGGCACAGAGGGAGAGTAGGGAAGAGGCACAGAGGGAGAGTAGGGAAGAGGCACAGAGGGAGAGTGGGGAAGAGGCACAGAGGGAGAGTGGGGAAGAGGGGGGGAGAGGGAGAGGGGGGGGAGAGGCACAGAGGGAGAGTGGGGAAGAGGGGGGGGAGAGGCACAGAGGGAGAGTGGGGAAGGGCACAGAGGGAGAGTAGGGAAGAGGGCACAGAGGGAGAGTAGGGAAGGGCACAGAGGGAGAGTAGGGAAGAGCACAGAGGGAGAGTAGGGAAGAGGCACAGAGGGAGAAGTGGGGACGAGGCACAGAGGGAGAGTGGGAAGAGGCACAGAGGGAGAGTGGGGAAGAGGCACAGAGGGAGAGTGGGGAAGAGGCACAGAGGGAGAGTGGGGAAGAGGCACAGAGGGAGAGTGGGGAAAAGACACAGGAGAGGTAGAGGAGGGGGAAAAGACACAGGAGAGGTAGAGGAGGGGGAAAAGACACAGGAGAGGTAGAGGAGGGGGGAAAAGACACAGGAGAGGTAGAGGAGGGGGAAAAGACACAGGAGAGGTAGAGGAGGGGGAAAAGACACAGGAGGGTAGAGGAGGGGGAAAAGACACAGGAGAGGTAGAGGAGGGGGAAAAGACACAGGGGAGGTAGAGGAGGGGGAAAAGACACAGGGGAGGTAGAGGAGGGGGAAAAGACACAGGGGAGGTAGAGGAGGGGGAAAAGACAACAAGTGGGAGGTAGAGGAGGGGGAAAAGACACAGGGGAGGTAGAGGAGGGGAGAAGACACAGGGGAGGTAGAGGGAGGGTGGGAAAGAGACACAGGGGAGGTAGAGGAGGGGGAAAAGACACAGGGGAGGTAGAGGAGGGGGAAAGACACAGGGGAGGTAGAGAGGGGAAAAGACACAGGGGAGGTAGAGGAGGGGGAGAAAAGACACAGGGGAGGTAGAGGAGGGGGAAAAGACACAGGGGAGGTAGAGGAGGGGGAAAAGACACAGGGGAGGTAGAGGAGGGGGAAAAGACACAGGGGAGGTAGAGGAGGGGGAAAAGACACAGGGGAGGTAGAGGAGGGGGAAAAGACACAGGGGAGGTAGAGAGGGGGAAAAGACACAGGGGAGGTAGAGGAGGGGGAAAAGACACAGGGGAGGTAGAGGAGGGGGAAAGACACAGGGGAGGTAGAGGAGGGGGAAAAGACACAGGGGAGGTAGAGGAGGGGGAAAAGACACAGGGAGGTAGAGGAGGGGGAAAAAGACACAGGGGAGGTAGAGGAGGGGGAAAAGACACAGGGGAGGTAGAGGAGGGGGAAAAGACACAGGGGAGGTAGAGGAGGGGGAAAAGACACAGGGGAGTGAGAGGAGGGGGAAAAGACACAGGGGAGGTAGAGGAGGGGGAAAAGACACAGGGGAGGTAGAGGAGGGGGGAAAAGACACAGGGGAGGTAGAGGAGGGGGAAAAGACACTGGGGAGGTAGAGGAGGGGGAAAAGACACAGGGGAGGTAGAGGATGGGGAAAAGACACAGGGGAGGTAGAGGAGGGGAAAAGACACAGGGGAGGGAGAGGAGGGGGAAAAAGACACAGGGGAGGGAGAGGAGGGGGAAAAAGACACAGGGAGGGAGAGGAGGGGGAAAAGACACAGGGGAGGGAGAGGAGGGGGAAAAGACACAGGGGAGGGAGAGGAGGGGGAAAAGACACAGGGGAGGGAGAGGAGGGGGAAAAGACACAGGGGAGGGAGAGGAGGGGGAAAAGTCACAGGGGAGGGAGAGGAGGGGGAAAAGTCACAGGGGAGGGAGAGGAGGGGGAAAAGTCACAGGGGGAAGGGGGAAAGAGACACAGGCCAGGGGGGAACAGGCACAGAGGGAGAGGGGGAAGAGACACAGGGGGGAGAGATACAGAGGGTGAGGGAGGAAGAGACACAGAGGGAAAGGGGGGAAGAGGTACAGAGGGAAAGGGGGGAAGAGGTACAGAGGGAAAGGGGGGGAAGAAGTACAGAGGGAAAGGGGGGAAGAGGTACAGAGGGAAAGGGGGGAAGAGGTACAGGGGGGAAGAGGTACAGAGGGAAAGGGGGGAAGAGGTACAGAGGGAAAGGGGGGAAGAGGTACAGAGGGAAAGGGGGGAAGAGGTACAGAGGGAAAGGGGGGAAGAGGTACAGAGGGAAAGGGGGGAAGAGGTACAGAGGGAAAGGGGGGAAGAGGTACAGAGGGGGGAGAAACAGGGGTAGGGGTAGGTAGGAAGGGGAAGACACAGTGGCGAGACACACAGAGAGAGGCGGGGGAAGAGGCACAGAGGGAGAGGGGTGGAAGACACAGAGTGGGGAGAGACACAGAGGGTGAGGGGGAAGAGACAGGAAGGAAGAGGCACAGAAGAGGAGGGGGAAGAGACACAGGGGGAGGTGAGAGGAGGGGGAAGAGACACAGGGAGAGAGTGCAGGGGGGAAGATTACACAAGGGAGGGAAATGGAGACACGAGGAAGGCGGAAGAGACACAGGCCCAGGGGGGGAACAGACACAGGGGAGGGTTGGGGGAGACACTGAGGGGGGGGGGGGGGAGAGATGCCATGGGAGGGAGAAGGGGGAAAGAGACACAGGGGGAGGGGTTTTAGAGACACCGAGGGAGAGGGAGGTAAAAACACAGGGGGGCAGGAGATACAAGGGAGGTAGACGAGGCGGAAGGAGACACAAGGGAGGGAGAGGGAGGGGGGAAATAAGACACGAGGGAGGAAGTAGACAGAGGGAGAGACTCGCAATGAGCTCCAAAGGGGCTCATTGCAAGGCCTGGTATGAGCGCCATAGGCGCTCATCACAAGGCCAGTAAAGTAGAGGGGGAGAGGCTTACATTGTGTGGCAAACAGCATTGCCAGGCTTCAGTTTTTATTGCCGTCATTTTTGACGGGCAAGTCGCTAGTATATATATAATTACAAAGATATACAGAGAGGGAGGGAGACTTTGAGGAATTGAAGCCATGCAAGGTTGGGCCTGGTCAGTACATGGATGGGAGACTACCTAGTAATACCAAGAGCTGTATGATGTGGCCCACTGGAGAAGGAACTGGTAACACACTCCAGTATCTCAAGTGGATCAGCATGGTGTTTTGCGGTCCATGAGGTCACAGTGAGTTGGACACAACTGAATGACAGAACAACACACTACAACGAATAGCTTATTTTTCATGCTCATCAAGAATAACTTAAAATAACAACTTGATTTTGGGGTCCCTTTAATTCATTTTCCTTCTCAAATCTTCTTCTTCATCTCTTGTTATTTATTATTTCCTCCAATTATTTCTTCATCTCTTTATTTCCTCCTCCTCATCCTACTTTTCTCTGTAGTTTTATAAATTGCTTCTCGTGCATAATGTCCGACTACTTGTGTTTTGTGGGTCCTTTTGTACCGCCTGTTAGATAAATCATATCTCTACCATGGTCATAAAGATGTGAGTGGTGTGTTACGGTCCATGAGGTCACAGACAGTCATAAATGACTGTACAACGAAAAAAACAAAATACATTATGATGTAGAGCAAATTAACTTGTAATATTCTAATAAATCTTGTGTCTTCTATTTTAATGCAAATGCTGGGTTAATTTTATTAATGTTCATTAGAGAATCTACAGCAATAAGAGCGTCAATATAAATAATAATAGTTTGTTTGCTGAGCCTCCGTGTCACTTTACTGTTTAGTGAATACTGCAAGGAAGATCAATGGTACGTTTTCACATGTATTTTCACTCATTGGCAAGAAGTAGCAATCGGTTATTTGGTTCTGTTTCAGGTTAACTGAGCATCGGAAGATGATGACAATTATGTTCAGGGAGCCCTTGTTAATTAATTTTTTTAATTACTTAATTATAGATGTCTGAGGTCTTATTATGTGGTTGTCCTGCAACAGGATTTGCTAGAGTTTATAGGTATTCGGTGACTATGTTTCACATATGAATACATTTATTTGTTCAATATAAAATCGTAATATAATAGACTTTTGGTTGCATTAGTATTGCCACCCACCAACCTCTTGCTCTCTCTCCTTTTTGGCTGTCATCAATTTATTTAATTGCTGATGCAGTAAATAAGATACTGCACCAGTTTCGTCTATAAGGTTTAACATGTGCATTAGTCTTGGTGGCAAGAGCACGTCTTTCCATATACTGTACACAGTTCTTGCACTGATGGTATCCTTGAAAGGAAAGATAATTCTAAGTTCACTTGCATGTCTCAAGCAGGTCAAGAAACCGTTATTCCCCCAGAACTTCTGAGTAAACAGTATTTCCACTGTAGCTAAGAATTCTGGGTAGAGACACGCTAATGAAGCTCAAAGCATGCCACCTCTTTGTGTCAAACCCATTTAGGACTATGGGCCCTTCTCTCAGGTAGTCTTACAAACCTAGCCATGGATTAGGGTACAGTACCAGAACCCACTCATAGACTGCTTAACCCGTATATGGAGCTCATAAGTGTGAGGATGGTTCTTTCAGATGTTACATGAGACTGGAGAGAGAGATGTCCACAAGTACATTGTTATTACCAGCATCATTACTACATGCATGCTCCGTACAATGCTGATATTCTGTGCATGAACATGTCAATCGGCAGACACAATTGTTTATGTTTGCGGTGGAATTATGCAAAAGGAAATATTCCCTGCCAAAAAGTGAACAATTACTGTAAAAATTAGTTTCGGATTCCTGATTAGCTGAATTAGCAAAGAAAAATAAAATTTTCATCAGCCTACTAGGGATTGCAATCAAGGAATATAATTATTACATGTTAACTGAAGCTAAGTTTTTAATAATGTTTGCCATTAAATGCCATACTTTAAGGTATATAGAAGTTTTTCATGGATTATAAATGCATCTGATAGAGGAGAACCATTATTGCATGCAAACATTTTTTTTTTGCATGAACAATGCCAAAAATAAACATGAATAAAGATACCCTAATTTTACCCTAATTTTTAATTGCCTCTGATTGGTCAAAACAAATTATGAATGTTATGCTAATTTTAGCCTGGATTTTCTGGGGCATTCCTTCTAAAAATTAACTTCCAGAAAACCGAAGAAATATGCAAACTCTAAAGAAGGAATGCCCCCTGAATATCAAGGCTTAAATTAGCATAACCATTCATAATTTGTTTTGACCAATCAGAGGCAGCTACTTTTTTGCAATGTCTGGGGCTCAATCAAAACATTTTTAAACAAAATAAATCTGTATGTGTATAGAGTGAGTGAATCAATGAAATGTGTAGTACTCTGATATAAGCAGAAAAGGTCAAAACTTCCATTATACCTTTAATTTGCACTGAATTAACACCTTAGTTCAACGGTTGATCATCTGTGTCTCTTTATCTAAGATTGTTTCAAGATTAGAATATACTCTAGGCTTTAAATAGAACATTGGGAGAGAAATAGCCTGTGAGGTCATAATTTAATCTTAGTCCCTGATGATAAAATAGTTTAGCAAGATTTTAATAGTGCAAAGAATTGTGTTTGAATTGATTTGATTTTAGAATCTTCATTTAAATTCATAACTGGACTCACTGGGCTTTATATATGAGTTAAAGTATCATTGTGCCCAATATATATGGAAATAGATTCAATAGAAGAACCAAAGATAATTAAAATGAGTTCAAGAAATATGAATTTCTTTTCAGCCAGATCTAATCATCTCTTGATATAGTGTTAAAACTAATGGTTATCATTTGGAGCTTGGATATATTAGGTGGAATAGCTGGGACGGAATAAATAATTCTACAACATTCATTCTATTCCCAATTATAAAATTAATATCTTTTTTCTGCAATACAAAAATTCTTAAGGTAGAAAAAAGCTATATCACTGCAATATCATTTCTTTTTAAGTCGTGACTAAATCCCAATAGCCCTAAGAAACTGGGATTCTAAAATCTTTCATTTAGCCCCTAAATATTGTCCAAAATTACAATGCATCCTCTAATGAATATGTTATCCCTAGAAATATCCAATCTGGCTCTTAGAAATTTTACTTATTAGCTTTAATATATAACGTTCCAAAGCATGCCACAGATTTAGCAAAATAAAAGTTTTTTTTTTGTTTGTTTTTTATTTGGATCAGTTACAAAAAAAAAATTGTAATTGCTGTTGTGTCGTTCAGTCGTGTCAGACTCTCCTTGAGCTCATGGGCCATAACACACCAGGCACATCTCTCTGGTCATGATCATACTGATCCACTTGGTTTTCATGGCAGAGATACTGGAGTGGGTTGCCAGTTCCTTCTCCAGTGGGCACAGCATACCAGCTCCTGGTATTCCTAGGTGGTCTCATCAAGTACTGACCAGGCCCTAACCTATCTTGGCTTCATGGCGGTGGGACCTCTTTGTTCCCTGTCTGGAATCGAACTCAGGTCATTGTGATGAAAGCACTGAATCCTAACCACTGGACGACCAGGGAACCCTAAAAAAAAAAAGATTATTTCTAGCTTATTAATAAACACAATCTGCCATTCTGTAAAATGCAAGATCAGTGCATTATTCAGTATTTTATGTATTTGCTAGAATTATTTGACAGAACTCATTATTAAAGCATTCATCATGGTATCATAACATGTACAAACACTTTAAGGTTTTACATGTAAGAGATATGTCTAAATTGGGATAAATGATATAAAAAAGCACATTCCAATTAAATTTAAATACATAATAGAAGAAACTGCCTAGAAAATATCCAATTTTTCAGCCAATGAGGTCTACAGACTATAGGATGCTTTCTGCAATTTTTGTTAATTTGAAGCTTATATTTTTTTCATGCAATTACCATTTTTTATGTTTAAAAGATGCTCTTTTAATGCATGAAAAGAACAGTTGTCTCCAATGTCTCTTTAATTTCTTTTCTGGTCTCAATAAATGTTGGGAAAAATAACAAAGAAAAATTAATATCTTGATGGGTATTTAGTAAATTGCTTAAACGGTTATGACAGCAGGGTTTTCTTTAGGTTTAAATAATATTGAGTAATTTCTTTAATAGTGTGAAGACTTATTTAAATATTTATAATAAATTCATATTTATAATAACTTTGTTTAATTAAAGGACCATTGTGATCACAAATATAAAATATCCTCTTTTGAAGGACTACACTTAACAATAGAAGGTCAAAAATAATACAAACTCTAATTTCATTTATTACTTTTTTTATGCAATCATTCTGCAGTGGAAACTGCCATTTTAGTTTCCAGTGATCTACGTCCTGAAGTAGGAGTAGTAGACTTTCAATAGAGCAAGGATGTTTCTGTCTGCACAGTGGGAATGTGGCAGTTCTAACTATCGTAATTGCACGAATACAAAGCTCATTATTTTACAAGGGCAAGCCAAAAAGCACTTTACTCTGTAAAGAAAATTAAAGCTTCTAGTAAAGAATAATTGCATATGAAAATGAAAATAGTTAAAAAAATATTACTTTCTAAAATACATTTTTCTTTTACAAATTTTAGTTATTCAGAATATACTGTAGTAAACATTTGAGCACATTGGTCTTTTAAGTGGTTAAGTCAGTTGCAAAATATGAACTTAATTAATTAAAAACTTAATGGACTTGAATTATTATTATTATTAACTTCTATTTTTAACGCGACGACATATTCCATATCGCTGTACAGGGGATAAGAACAAGGAAGAATACAATGTTAAGAAACTGAATAAATTGGAAGGCCAATAGTCTTTGTAGAAATTGCTTTTTTCCAAAGTATCCTACAAGATTGGAAACTCTCTACTTACAATCTAAAGGGAATGGAAGAGACAGAAACCTGGGCAAGAATAAACCGATAAGGAGTAGCAAGGGCAAGAAAGAAAGTGAAAGTTTACTTTGGTAGGAAGGTGTGCAAAGTTAGAAAGTTTTTTTTCATTTAGTGGGAGAGGGAAGAGATCTCATAGAAAGTCAATTGAGGTGAATGGCTCTAGTGTGTAATATGTTATCACCTCCTAATGGTCAGATAATATGTCCTGAAAATGGGAATGTCAGCAGAAGGAGAGGGAGAGAGTAAATGGAAATCAGACTTGCATCAACATTCGGAGTATTTTAACAAATGTATAGATTACATATAATCTGGAGCGAAATAGGTTGTTTTTAACCTAATCTCTGCTTTAAATGTGTGCTCTTGACATATATATCGGTTGTACAGTACTGGAATCTACCATTTTGTTTTCTTTATTGTACATCTCAGTGACCTCCATCCAATACATCAGAAATAGCACTTACTATTGGGCTATTGCTAAAGGTATTGGTCTATTACTATCAATGTTAGCCATATTCATGAATTTATTGACAGTTAAACTTGATCAAAGTTCAGACTAAATATAAGTAATTCAATTAATATATTTTTGTTGTTTAATATAGGTGTGACACATACAATTATTTTATGAATTATACTATAAATTAAAAATTACCCCAATTTTATTCCAACATTGAAATGATTTCTTAAGTATCAAGACCAGTTGTGTGATCTTATAACATCTAATAGTGTATAGATCGATGAGCATATTTATGGGGTCATAATGTATTTAAATTTTCTTTAATGCATATGTTAGTGATTGTTTACCTTGATTAAGTACAAAACAGGTCTTTGCAAGCAAGCTCCCTGAGAAGAATTACCTCCATGTCAGTGGTCACTTTTCAGTTAAAAGTTCCATTAGCCGATGATTCCTGCTTTTGCTTTATGTAGTGATTGCATTTTTATTGCCTCTAAATCAGGCAGTTGGACAGGGAATAAATAAACAGTTAAAGTACAGTATGTGGTTAATAACAGCCTGATCATTTGCAAGAGCTAGTCGAATTAAGTAAGGGAATTTTATTTGAATTAATTTTCCTTAATAAACTGAACCCTCTTTGAACTTTTTGCTTCGCTGTTACATTTTGGTAATTTAATGTTAAAATTTAATGGGCATAAAATGCTAAGTATATTTTCTGTAATTAAAATTATAATTTGGTAAACTATTTACTTTTTAAAGAAAACATTAAGGTCTAAATTTTTCAAATTATATTAAAGTGAAACTGTACTAATGGACAGAGGCTGTAAAAGATTAGTGTTAAAGTTGTGTTGATTTTTTTTTTTAAGATGATGCAGCAATGTCTAAAACTTGGATCTGGGCTTCCAGAAAACAAGGCCATTAACAGTTTATCCAAATTTAGTATTTGTTACATTGTAACAATTTTATTTGGCCTCATTTGATGCATTGGCCGATTGGCTCACAATAAATAATCACGGAAGACTCCTTATTTATAGTGTGCTTTCGTCAATAACTTCACTTTATAATGGGCAAAATGTAAAAAACAAAAACAAAAAAAATGTTTTTTATCATATTTTGTTTTACTAGTGCCTTCATTTGCCCGTGATCCTAAGAGAAGGGCTTGAATATGAACACAATCTCCATCAGAAACCCAACCTCAATCAGGCTCTAGCTAGCGATCACAGCTCTAAAGATTCAATATGACTCCCTTAGTCACAAATAGAGTATTCTAAAATGGAGATTTTCTCCAAAAATAGTTTTTTAGCTGAAGGTTTTCACAGCTGGTAATGATTTTTGTGAAGTTTTTCCCAAAGTACAGTAGTCCTTTAAATTTTGAGGTAGATAGTTTGGAGCAGTAAGAAACAAAAATTGGATTTTTAAACTTGAAATGATAATTTTTTAATAGAAAATAATATGGTAATGTAAATGTTTTTTATATACAAAATGTATTTATATGGGTACCCATTTGTATGTGTATTGGAGTGGCCTGAATGAGAGCAATAACTATAACTGTTTATCTTATCTCCCTCCCCTACTTAATTTTTGATTCCGATCTTCTTTTCCACGTTTCCCATAATATAAAAGATGTTTGAGACACAAGGTATATAACACATTATGTACCATATCTTTCTTGAACCAAATTTCTTATATATGGATAGTATTGTTTGTACAAACCATGTGTGATATTGAATAACCATCAGTTATGTGTATATGGTTTTTAGCTCTCATTGGATAATACTGACACATTTATCAATGTTTGTCTAATATACCCTATTTTGAGCCTAAGAGCTTCTGTTACAGTTTTTCAGCAATGGCTCATTAACGAGTTAAAACTAATATTAGGCTCAGATCCCAGAAGAGACCAACATACCTACTACTGGCCTCCAATCCCCTGATTTCTTCACAAAAGTGCTTGGCAGTATTACACATGCGGCTCTAAATGGAGGTTTCCAGATTAGGCACATCAGCAGGGATTTGGTAAAAGGAAACTGGAGGTGGTCTACATTGTACATTGAGTCTTTGAGCTCTTATTTAAAAGTTAGTGAGAGTACTAGTGTGATAAGTTCAAAATGCAACATTTCTAAGTACAGAGGAAAAAGAGAGAGCAGTATTGGGAGAAGTGGAGTCTGATTGTCATGTTTATGCCATTTAGGGCAGGAGAGTAATAAAATGTAGAAGGAGACATTATTTTTTTTTATAATGACTTATTTACCACAATGATACCAAGAACTTGCTCACTAAAGTATCAAATGACCTTCTGACAGTCAAAATAGACTCTGTGCCATACTTACCCTCCTGGACTCGTTCTGCCGCCTTTGACAGTACAGACTCCAGACTCTCTGCTCCACTAGCCTCTGCAACACTGGTTTCTTAGTTTGTCGTATGTCTCTAACTGACCCTTCTTGGACACTGTAATTATTCTCATTCACTGGTGGGATCCCCAAGATCCAGTGTAGGGGCCCTTTCGTTTCTGAATCTATACCGTCTCCTTTGTCATACTAATAAACTCTACTGGTTCCCAGTATCATTTCTGTTCAGGCAATTGCAAAGTTTCTATATTCTCTACTGAGTTTTCACCATTCCTAATAATCTGTCACCAACTTTGTATCACCATCTTCTGGATTGCCTCTTATCCCAAAAAATGTTTAAATAATTGAATACCAATTTTTAATACTAAGCTTTTAGTTCTCCCAACCTCTATGTCCCAAGTCTGCTGCCCTGATATTACCATGAATTCTACGCTCCCCCCTTAACTCACCCATTTTTCTAGTTGATTCTTGTCTCTTGCTGCCAATCCCTTCATTAGCTTCCCACATACCTTCTTACATATCCCTTTCGATCTCCAAATACTCCCCTAACAACCTCCATGCATTGCCCAGGTCTCTATTCAACCATAATTGCCTCCTCGCACTCTTGTCTACAAAACGTCTCTCATGCAGCCCCTCTCCAATGGAATTCTCCTCTTCCCCCACTCTTCATAGCTTCAAAAGCTCTCTGAAGATCTATCATTTCAGAGACTTCTAACAACATGCTTCCTAATGTCAAGTAATAAAAAAACAACCGTTTATGGACTATGTTGGCTCTCTGAATGATAACAGCAAGCTAGCCATGATATGGCAACAAATGCAGTAGGGAGTGGCCGATATAATGAGATTTGGAAGGGTGACCGTATTGGTGATTCCAGATGCATTCAATGTCTCACATTGTTGGATGCAATTTTTAGAATATCTCATAATTATTTTATATTTATAATAAAATCTATAGTTTATTTACATGCACCACAAAGTGTTATATATGCTCTCTTAACAACATTTTGTGAAAATAAGTCTCATTAAGTAAAAGTTGGTCGAAAACTGTGTTTCACGGTTTATATAGTCTTTAGATGAATATATAAATGTTCACTTGGAATTACCTTGAGATTGATAGTGATGCATTTGAAAAGCATTATTTTTTTATTGATTCTTAATGCAGTAAATTACTAAAGTTATTTGGCAGCAAACAGAAATGGCCTGTGATGTTGTACACATTTATTCTCCTGATAGCAACAGAATTTGCATTAATCACATTCCTCGCGCACTCACTTATATTAAAAGGCTTCTACCATAATGAATCCATTTTATTTCAAATCATTTTGGCACAATTTCTGGCAATAAACACTCACAGGAGACAGACACTTGAAAAATAGCATACACGTTTCTTCCATATACCTATTGCTGTATTTTTAGGACGCTGGGTAATTGATAGTCTTGTAGCGACTTGTGATGCAAGTGTCTACGGATTAAGACCAATATGACAAATGCTAAGTGGATTATTTTGCATAAAAAATAGACAGTTTGTGAAGTTGTATAATTAACCTGTGTTTAGAAAATACCTTGATTTATGTCCACGTTGGTATTTCTGTTGCATACATTATGGAAATTTAATTTATAATCCATTTAGCTGATGTGGTCATGGTTTTAGCACCATCATTTATTAGGGTTTCAATACTCGATGTCTTAAAGGTTTGAACCTGCCTTTGGGGGGATGGGGATATCTTTTACATTTACGTTCCATGAGTCATAAAAATAATTTATCATTTAAAATCGGGTGGCTTTGATATGTACAGTGAATGAGCCACTATATAGCAAACAGTGTTCTTAACCTGGATATATACTGAAAAGTAATTATTTACACCTTTGATTTGTGTTTAAAGCCAACTGTACAAACAAGGAGTTTAAGATACACACCTTGAATAAATTGTGCTTTCCTGTATAACATTCTTTGCTTTGAAGCTATTATTCTTTCTGCCTTAATTGCCAATGCTACTGTCAAATCATGTAGGCAATTGAAAGGAGGGAGTTAAAAGGTAATTCACAAAGGTTAACTCCTTGCAGAAGTATATTAGGGCATGCTCTTTATAACAGGTTATTTATTGCTGTTTTTTGTCCCAACATTTTGTAGAGGTGTACAAAGTAAATAAATCGGGGAACGTAAAATAAACAATTATATTATTTTACGTCCCTTCTTTAGAGAGTCATTGTGTCCTCCCCCCTTTAGAGAGCTTGCAGCTGTAGTATATAACTTGGTCATATGAGGTCCATCAGCATTTCTGGGTTTTTGTAGAACTTTGAGTTGCTATGTTTCATTTGATTTATCCACCTGCATATGTAGAGTGACATTACATGGAGGCCATCATAGGACCATGTTGTTTACCAGTGGCTTACAGTCTAGAGGAGATTACTTGGGGTGATAGTGACAAAATATAATGTTCTGGTTGGACGAGAGTCTGGTCATTGGGGAGATCAAATGGGGAAGAACTTACATCCGGAAACTACAAGCCCTTTTTAGCGGTTGGTGTCGTGTGTGCAGTGGATTTTAGGAGAGTGCAAAATAAACTTCTCTAAATAAATTGGATATCTCTGGAGTTGCACATAATAGGTTAAATGTTAGGTTTTATAGAGAAGATGGGTGTAAGCAGTGATTGGGTAAATTAAATGTTTTTACATTTATTATTTATTGACTGGTTTAGTATTTACAGATGAGAGCTGTGGTTGGGCTTAATGGTTTTTAAGGATTTATGATGGAGAAACATTGCAATAATAAGGCGGTAAAGCAGCATATTAGTTTATTGACCTGCTCTTGGGCATAATAATCTACTAAGCTCATCGTGTTTGGTCCAGAAGTCTGGAAAAAAAACATTATCCTCTAAATTAAATGTGTCATCAGTGATTTTATTCTTTTTATTATTTTAACATCCAGTTGAGATGTGTGAGATATGTTATTGGCAGTTCTGAAGGCTGGTGTTATCTCACATGTGCCCACTGCAAATAATTAGACCTTTCTTAGTGGTCTTCACTCACATGCCTTTGCCCTAAGTGCATTTTGATGTTATTGAGCAAAATAGAAGTTTCACTGGACTACCAGGGTGTAGAAGTACTCAGTGACATCTAGAATATATGTTTTTTGATCTTCTTTGTTATTCCGGTTTGTTTTCCTTTATGACTGTTGATTGGCTTCCAGAGTTGTCAAGCCATTCCATTTTGGATTCAGCAGCCTTTGAGGAGCACTGATCTAAATATGTACATTCTTTACTGGCTCCTACACAGAGTTTGTCTGCCTTCTTAGATATTATGTCTGATAAATTTGCTATACATGTAAACACCAACAAAGTGCCAAGCTGGCTTGGCATCATGCCCAAAAAGTAACCGCATCGGAACATAAATTTGACTGCAGATAAGAACCAAAATGACCCATCTGGTCTGCTCATTCCATCTATCCAAAACCTTTGATTAGTTAATCATCAGGATAGCCTTATGCCTATCCCAGACATGCTTAAATTCTGTAACTGTGTTTGATGATGATATTGTCACTGAAAGGCTGTTCCACTTATTTGCTGCATTATCCCTAAAGTAGTTCTTTCTCACATAACCCCTAAATCTCCCACCTTCCAATTTTTAAAATCACAACCTCTTGCTCGTGCATTATTCTCTTTCTTGAAGGCACTTTTTTTCTTGAACTTTTGGTATACTTTGATGTTTCTGTCATATTATCCCCTCTATCTTGTTCCATCTAAGCTATATGAATACTTTCCTTACAAGTTTTATCGTACGGACATGCACAATTTTATTTGACCTTGTTTTCATTGTATTTATTTTGTTTATATTTTTGAATATACAATATCCATAATTTGCCATTATGGCATTAGTGTAACGCTCGCTTTCTGCTGCCAATTCCTCTACAATACATCCAAGCATCTTACTTCCTTTTTCAAGCTTTGTCTTATTGCTTGCCTACTTTAAAATCATGAAATAGATTATCTCCCAAGTCTATTTCATGATCAGTTGCTATCCTCAATTTATCATGAAGTAAATATTCTACTTTTGCGTTTTTGTGGCATGAGTGTATAATTTTGCATTGATCAGTGTTGAATTTTAGATTCTACACATGTCACTTTTGCTCTAGTTTTATTAAATCATTACACATTTGACTTACGACTCCTGTTACATATGGTTGGGTCATCTGCAAGCCTTCCCTTGAAGCCCACTCGTAATATCCCTTATAAATGTATTAAACAAACCCGACCCCAGCATTGAACTCTATGGCGCTCCACTGGTAACCATCCCTTCCTCTCACTGTATTCCATTATCTATAACTCTTTGATGGCTCTCCTTTCCACTGAACTATTCAGTCCCAGACTATGACATATACAAAAATAGTTAATCGAATGCTCTACTGAAAAGAGTTTGAAAATTACTATTAAATAACATTTATTGGCACATTTTATATTTTGTAAGGCAGTTTTTATAAGTTAGAGAAATATTGCAAAGTTATAGGAATAATTGGTTCTCACTTTATTTAATGATCCCTCATATTTGTATTTTTTTTTTATGTCATTTTACAATTTCCAACTTTTTTTATTACTTCATAAATCTCATTTGAAAAAAAAAAAATGTATATATGGAATTGTCTGCTTTATTGGTGTCATTTCCAACCGGTATGTGCTTTAAACTGTGAAAATACAATTACAGGTACACAGCTCCATAAACTTCATGCTTCCTATGAGAATCCCCAGTGTGTAAACACATTGGGGTCATTTAAAGTTTGTAGGCCTTGGCTATTGAATGGGGCTTAACCACTGAGCAAATTTAAATAGAGTAATTAAAACCTTCAATTGCTCTAGGCTGCAATCTTTAAATAGCCTTTTATTTTGAATGGGCAAAGTAATTCATGATAACGAAGTGTAAAAATACTTTATCATTAAGAAGATAACCCAGTCAGATAAACCTTGTACACAAACATAAGGTTACGAGTTCTTCTCTAAGCACATTGTGACTTTTAGCCATTCTTCGCAATGCAAGATTTTAGCCAGTCACCTTCTTGTATTTTTGTCAAATCACTCAACTGTATTTCTAATAATTAATATATAGCTTTCTTTAAATTTGTAGATAAACTGCCATAAAATACAGCAAGTTATAATTATGTTATTAAATGGGCATGGGACACAATTCTTTTTTTGTGCATTTAAAAGAGCATGCTTTAAACATTAACATTAAAATAAAACTTGTTTAAGCTTCATTGAAACTAACAGACGGTTCATATAACATTTGTACATCTGTTTGACATCTTACTGCTCATTGGCTGGCGGGGGCAAGTCCCCATATCAGTTAAACAGTTTTTTTCTGCTTTGAGAGCATCATTTAAAAAAATAAAGCACACAGTGGTACATTATCAAATCTCGTCTTTCAAATGCAACAAAGAAAAAATGCTTAAAATGTTTTTTTAAAATCACCAACATATATTTGGAAAAACTTAACATTTGTACAAGTATTCAAATTAATAACATTAGCAGCCTTGTAGCCATGAGCATAAAAGCAGTTTCAGAGAAAATCTTCATTTTAGCAGATTCTGCTAATACATGGAAACTTCCATGACGGTAATACGAGGTGGGCACAGAGCAGGACCAGCAATGTTTGCAAGTTTACTTGTACTGAGCATGTGTAGGGGAAGAAATCGTATGCTAAAAATGTATCCTAAATATCTAATGCACCCCTCCATGCTCCATTCCAGCAGGAAGCATGCAAGACACAAACATTTATCAGTTAAATAAAGTATATCTCTAAAAAGGCTCATGGCTTAGGTAGCCGCTAATGTTCTCACATATTTCACAGACATATGAAGTTTTTCCTGAACTACACCAGTCCTTTAAGGTTTTAGTTTTCTATTGTGCTGACCAACTACATGCAATCCATATTCATGCATTGAAAAGCCAGGATATATTTAATATATGATAAAAAAAACATCTTTGTGTGATGGCAGCTTCCAGGCCACCCTGGCTCAGCCCTCATGTTTTTCCAGCCAATAAAACTTATATTTTAGCCCATAAACCCTTTTCCTCACTCAGATTTTTCTATTCTCCCTTTATCCACCTTCAATGTAGTTAGACCACACCAACTTATATAAAACAGGTCTGGTGAGAATATCATGCCCAACTCAACAGTGCCCCATGGCTTCTGGAGGCACAGTAACTTCAAAAGCTGTTCATTTATTTTCCGTTATTGAACAGCCCCAGGATAAATTGATGGGTTGTCAGTAGCATGTTCTTGTACCCCAGGCTTAAACTGGACTATATATATATATATATATATATATATATAAATAGCTACACCTTTTTTCTACATATGTCACTTACAAAAGCAGTTAACCTTTCGGATGTCAAATGGTTATCTTCCCATTTATAATCAGCTCAAAGTTTGGCATACGTTCGGCCAAAATATCACTGCTTATTGGCAGGGTTGATTGGGACAGGCACCTGATCCAGTCACCCCATGGAGAAACAAAGGGCAGAGGCTCCCTTTAAACCACTAAATAATACAAAAATATATTAATAGAAACAGAATATGATTAAGCATAATTAAGCATGGAAATTCTAATTAAGCTAGTTTTTAACAATAAAAAAAAGCATTTAGATGCCTCTGCTGCTTCATTGAGGCATCCATGATAAGTTGTTAGAAGTTGAGTGATTGAGAGGGGCGTTTACATTTTTAGAGAACAAAGCTTGCATTTCCTGATGCAAGCAGCCTACTTCAAGGCCAGTGTGTTGTGTATCAATTTTAGTCCAGTTAATTTATCTAACAAAACCTTATGGTCTCTCCTTCTCACAACTCATTCCACTAATAGATAAAAAAAACACAACCTCATGATCCAGTTAGGAACTGATGCAGCAAACATAAAATGGATTGCTCTTCTTATAGAGTGTTCAAAAATAGTGATTTTTTTTCTCCCCCCCCCCCCCCCCCAAAAAAAAAATAAGTGTTTATGTATATGGCTTACACAGCTACTAATGTTAGTTTTTTTTATATACTTCACAAACAGATGCCCTTCTTCTTGAACTACCATGGCTCTTTAAAGATTTGTTCCAAGTATTACTGCTTTGTGAATAATGGTGTGTTTTTTTTTTCTTTCCCATATACAGGCTCTATATGAAAACATGCTTGTGGAGCTTCCTTTTGCTAGTTTCTTCTTGTCAAAGTTGCTGGGCACAAGTGCAGATGTGGATATTCATCACTTAGCGTCGTTAGATCCTGAAATGTACAGAAACTTGCTTTTCCTGAAGAGTTATGAAGGGGACGTAGAAGAACTCGGGTTAAACTTTACTGTGGTAAACAATGATCTTGGTGAAGCTCAGGTAAGAGCCCATTTTTCCCAGGACTACTGGTCAATCATTAATACTTTTCTCACATTTATATTACTTGGAATCCAAGATAAGACATCTGTGTGACTTTGGTATGTGTCTGCCCAGTACTAGGGAACAGTATTATTAATCGTTTTAGTCGTGTGACACAGGTTAGCAATGAAAAGTGTTGGCTTTCACTAGTTAAAAATACTCCAAACAAAGTTCAATGTCTACATACTTTTGGTGTAACGTCATCTAAACTACTCAATGGAGAATTTATTAGCACAACGTCTGTCTCTGATCTGTTGTTTTTTGGTCATTTATTCTAAATACCATAAATGTTGAGTTGGTTGATAATTCTGTTAACGTGAGTAAAGCACTTGATTAATGCAGAAATGAAATTACAATTGTTATTAAAAATATCGAGTGGAAGTATTGGATAATTGAGTTTGAAAGTTGGATATTTTATTAGTTTGTCACAAGGTTAATTCTCTCTCACTGTACGGGTCGATAATCCACATTGATATTCCAGTTGGTAGATCTATAGATGTCGATCAGAAGAATGATAAAGCCTTACAGTACAAGGGCATTAAGGCCTTATCATTATTCTGATCTACATGTACAAATGTACCAAATGGGCATGCTCATGTTGTTGATCACCCTAAACCCATAAGTAATTACACTAGAGGGAGGGCTTTTTCCTTTCAGTTTATGCTGAAAATACCCAACTTTCAGTCTCATTTAACACTTCCACTAATTGTTTTTAATACCAATTTTCAGTTATATTGTGTTGTGTACTTTTCATTTCTGCGTTTACGTCAAATGTGTCACTTTAATTAGATGTACTGCCTGGACGACCCGACCTTTCCAATAACCGTACAAAAGAGAAACCGTAAAGATTAGGCATTATCTTAAAATTGCTTCTAGCCTTAAATAGCCCCTTTGTATTCAATTTCTTTTTAGCTAGGTAATAATAAAGCAACAATCATTTAACACCGCCATTTTCAAGCCCGTAGCTCGGAAGCCATTGGGAGGCCGCCAAAATACGCCAATTGAAAAACAAATTAGCTTTCAACCTCACTTATAGACTCCTTGCCTCAGGAGGAGGCAGGGAAGCCATAAGTAAGGTTTGTAGCGCTCATTGCGGCTTGTGTCAAACCTGGCGCTCATTGCCTATAACTTTTAACATGGCATTACCGACAAAATTGCAATTACAACAATTATTATATCGTTATGAAAACAATGTGCTCCCCGCATTCTCATAAAAGTCTGTAGTATTGTAGGTTGTATTTACCTAAAAATAAAAATGTCCTAAATTGTTAGTAAATTAAAATTATATTTTTTCTTTGAGTAATTTTTAACTGCGGTAAAGATATAACATCTCTCTAGTGTAGTTCAAAACATAAGACTTTATTGCATCCGTCCCCATGTAATTGAAGTTCTAGCTTATCCTTTTATTGCTCATGTACACGATGATGGAAATATAATCAGTTTATGCTAATTGTCTGATTGGGCTAGAGTAATGGTGGGCAACTCAGCCCTACGAGGGCCATCAACCGTATAGGATTTCAATATCTCTCAAATATTGTATTATGTTTGTCTCTGCTTCAGCAAACCTGAATTACTCCATTTTATTCTGATTGTTCCTTTTGGGCTCATGCAGAGAGAGATTGAAACCCTGGACTATTGGCGGCCCTCGCAGGACCCAGTTGGCCACCACTGGGTTAGAAGCTACAAGTAATAATGTTAATTAAACTGTTCATAGAAAAAATTCTATGTCTAATTATTAATGCATTTTCGCTATTTAATAGCAGTAATAGATTTAAATTCAAAAAGAGAGGGAACATTAATTAAAAGGACAATGCATCACAAAAATAGAAGATAAAAGCACGATACATTGGTTAAATAAAAAAATAATCATTTGTACTTTTTAAATGGTGATTGTAATTAATGTTCAATAAAAACATTCTCGAATTCAGTATTTTGTAATAGGAAAGTCTCTCTAAAAGAGTGTCCTGCTCACCCTTAGTGTGGCTCAATTAGAAAGATGATTAGTATGTAATGCATGAAGATTGCACTGGCAAAGAATTAGAACATCCCTGATGGATCTTGTGCCCACTTAAAATAAATAATTAATAAAAGGAATTAACCACCCTAAAGTATTTTGTATTAGTTATTTAATATGTTTAATTCCGTTCTAGGTTTCTTCATAAATAAAAAAGGGGATGAACTTATTTTAACACATATTTTTTTTTTACTCTAAATATAAATAAAAGAAAAAAGTACAACAGGTTTTAAAGTAGGTATACATTTAAAGTCTGTACAATAAGCTCAACAAGGTGCATGCTGGGTAAAAACAAATATACTGCTAACTAATTGTGCCACCTAGTGTCCACTTGCTGTAGCTTCATATGAGCACACATATGTTTCAGTAATATAGCACAGGATTATTTTTGCATCTAGCCTGGAAATGGAAAAATAAGACTAAAACAATAAAAAAACATAACTGGATTAATCTTTAATATTCAGATTGTATGTACTATATATTTTTAAGTTGCACATCTGATTTCAGGGATAATGTCTACAGTGACTATCTTTAATGAATTCCAGGGGTAGTCATTTATTATTATTGTCTTTGAGATCAGAATCCAGTGTCCATTGTGCTTTCCCCAAAGCATTGTGAAAGATTTAAATAGACAGTCCTGTGTCCAAATCAGGACCTCTTGCCCCTTTCTTCCAGACCTTCATTGCATAATTATATTCATTATACTGGTAGGGCACCGATTATCTGGCATCGGATAATCAGGTAGCCTGAACTGATAGGGGATCCCCGCTTCTGCCGTCAGTCAGTCAGTCCCATGATCTCATCAGCCCGCACATTCTCACACCGCTCCTCTTGCCATGGTGTTGCTACAAGAGCACCAGGTTTAAGGGAGACCGCGAGGGATCAGCTGGCTTTACCCTATTAATCTGATTTGCAGGACCACCGTTGGTCCAGCAAAATCGTTGATGTTCTACCTGTATATCCCACCGGTATGCTTAAATTAGCTGAAAATTAGTTTTCTTTCCAAGTGTACTGCACAAGTTAAAACTTCTTTTGTGTGCCCTTCTGAAAGCCCTAACACATACACATATACAGTCAGGTCCATAAATATTGGGACATCGACATAATTCTAAACTTTTGGGCTCTATACACCACCACAGTGGATTTGAAATGAAAGTAACAAGATGTGCTTTAACTGCAGACTTTCAGCTTTAATTTGCATCCAAATCAGGTGAACGGTGTAGGAATCACAGCAGTTTGTGTATGTGCCTCCCACTTTTTAAGGGACCAAAAGTAATGGGACAATTGGCTGCTCAGCTGTTCCATGGCCAGGTGTGTGTTATTCCCTCATTATCCCATTTACAAAGAGCAGATACAAGCTCCAGTGTTCATTTCAAGTGTGCTATTTGCATTTGTTGCTGTTAACTCTCAATATGAGATACAAAGAGCTGTCACTATCAGTGAAGCAAGCCATCATTAGGCTGAAAAAACAAAACAAACCCATCAGAGAGATAGCAAAAACATTAGGTGTGGCCAAATCAACTGTTTGGAACATACTTAAAAAGAAAGAACGCACCGGTGAGCTCAGCAACACCAAAAGACCCGGAAGACCACGGAAAACAACTGTGGTGGATGACCGAAGAATTATTTTCCTGGTGAAGAAAACACCCTTGACAACAGTTGGCCAGATCAAGAACACTCTCCAGAAGGTAGGTGTATGTGTGTCAAAGTCAACAATCAAGAGAAGACTTCACCAGAGTAAATACAGAGGGTTCACCACAAGATGTAAACCATTGGTGAGCCTCAAAAACAGGAAGGCCAGGTTAGAGTTTTCCAAACACCTAAAAAAAAGCCGTCACAGTTCTGGAACAACATCCTATGGACAGATGAGACTAAGATCAACTTGTACCAGAGTGATGGGAAGAGAAGAGTATGGAGACGGAAAGGAACTGCTCATGATCCAAAGCATACCACCTCATCAGTGAAGCATGGTGGTGGTAGTGTCATGGCGTGGGCATGTATGGCTGCCAATGGAACTTGTTCTCTTGTATTTATTGATGATGTGACTGCTGACAAAAGCAGTTTTTCGGGCAATATTATCTTCTCATATTCAGCCAAATGCTTCAGAACTCATTGGACGGCGCTTCACAGTGCAGATGGACAATTATTATTATTATCCTTTATTTATAACGCGCCAACATATTCCACAGCGCAATACAGGGGTTAGGTACAAGTATAAACAATACCCCACAATGAAAATAATGGAAGACCCTGTTATTGAGCTTTCAATCTGATATACACTGTGCTTTCCCTAAAGCACCTCACAAGATTAAAACTCGCAAACTTACATTCTAAAGGGTATGGGTGAGGTACAGGAGAGTGAGAGATGCATAGTGAATGAAGAGGCTAAAGATGATAGGCTTTTTTGAATAGATGTGTTTTTAAAGAGATTTTGAAGTATCCGAGGCAGGAAGATAGTCTGGTGGTGCGAGGTAAAGAGTTCCAAAGAATAGGGGCAGCACGTGAAAAGTCTTGAAGACGGGAGTGAGAGGAGGTGATGAAAGAGGAGAAAGTCATTAGCAGAGCGAAGAGGGCGGGTGGGAGTGTATTTTGGGATGAGAGCAGAGATGTAGGAGGGTGCACTATTGTGGAGGGCTTTATATGTTAGGGTCATGATTTTGAATTGTATTCTAGACGCTATGGGAATTCAGTGGAGTGCCTGACAGAGAGGTGCTGCAGACACTGATCGTTTGGTATGGTAGATGAGTCTAGCGGATGCATTCAAAATGGATTGGAGTGGAGACAGACGGGTGATAGGAAGGCCAGCAAGAAGAGTGTTGCAGTAATCGAGGCGAGATATGACGAGAGCGTGAATAAGAATTTTAGTTGTGTCTTGTGTGAGGTAGTGGCGTATTTTGGATATGTTTTTTAGGTGAAAGTGACAAGATTTTGTGAGTGATTGGATGTGGGGAATGAAAGAGAGGGAAGGGTCCAGTAGGACCCCAAGACAGCGGGCCTGAGAGGTGGGAGTGATGATGGCAATGTCAACAGTGAGAGATATTTGCGGAGTGAAAGCTGTAGTAGAGGGTGGAAAGATAAGGAGCTCTGTCTTAGACATGTTGAGTTTGAGTTGACGGGCAGACATCCATGAGGATATGCTCGAGAGGCAATTGGCAACATGAGCTAGCAGAGAGGGGGATAGTTCAGGAGCAGAGATGTAGATTTGGGTGTCATCAGCATATAGATGATACTGAAATCCAAAAGATTGTATAAGGGCACCAAGGGAGGATGTATAGATGGAGAAAAGGAGGAGGCCTAGGACTGAGCCTTGGGGTACACCGACAGTTAGAGGGTGAGGAGATGAAGAGGTGCCAGAAAAGGAGACACTAAATGTTCGATTTTCTAGATAAGATGTGAACCAAGAGAGAGCAGTGTCACGGATGCCAAGAGTGGAGAATTTGGATAAGAAGAGGATGATCAACTGTGTCAAAGGCAGCAGAGAGATCCAGGAGAATTAGGATAGAGAAATGACCCTTTGATTTGGCGTTGAGCAGGTCATTAGTAACTTTTGTGAGAGCTGTCTCTGTAGAGTGTTGGGGCCGGAAGCCAGACTGGAAGGGATCAAGGAGGGAGTTGGAGGAAATGAATTGTGTAAGGCGAGTGTAGATGACACGCTCAAGTAGTTTAGAAGCCAAGGGAAGTAGAGAGATAGGGCGGTAATTAGATGGAGAAGCTGGATCAGATGTGGGTTTCTTAAGAATGGGTGTAATTGTGGCTTGTTTCAAAGGTGATGGAAACTTGCCAGTGTCTAAGGAAAGGTTGAATAGATGTGTGATCAGCTGTGATGGAATAGGATCATGTGGACAAGTTGTGAGACGAGAGGTTGATAGAAGGTTAGCAACTTCATCCTCAGTTACAGGGTTAAAGGAGTTTATAGTGGCTATAGGTTTGGGAAAGGGTGAAGGCAGACTGCTGTTTGTTTTTTGAGGAGAAGGTGTGATATGGCCCCGTTGAGAGGAGAGTTCATTATGAATATTTTCAGTTTTACTATTAAAGTATCTAGCAAAATCTTCAGCTGTAAGAGAGGAAGGGGCGGGAGGTGGGGGAGGGCAGAGGAGAGTGTTAAGAGTGGAGAACAAATGTTTGGGGTTGGAGGCCAAATTTGATATTAATGATGAGAAGTAGCTCTGTTTGGCAAGATTGCGCGCATAGTGATAGGAGTGTAGGATAAACTTGTAATGAAGGAAGTCTGATGAGGAGCGAGATTTCCTCCATAGTCGTTCAGCGCTATGGGAGCATTTCTGGATGTAGCGTGTTTGTGTAGTGTGCCATGGTTGTAGATGAGAGCGGGGGCGTCTGCCTGTAGTTATGGGGGCTAGAGAGTCCAGGGTGGAATTTAGAGTCAAATTGTATTGTGTGGTAGCAATATCAGGGCAAGTGAGGGTAGTGAGAGGACTGAGAAGGGGTTGCAGTAAATTGGAAAGGTGTTGTGAGTTAAGTGTCTGCAGGTTTCTGTGGGTTCTGGTAGTTGGGCGTGATAAAGGGTAGAGATTGGAAGGGGTAATGAGGCTGTAGGTTAGGAGATGGTGGTCAGAAAGAGGGAGTGGGGAGATTGTAAGATTGTAGATAGAGCAGTGATTAGAGAAAATTAGGTCCAGGGAGTGTCCATCCTGGTGGGTAGGGGATTCTATCCACTGTGAGAGACCAAGGGAAGAGGTAAGTGCAAGTAGTTTTGTGGCTGTGGGAGAAGTGGGAGTGTCAGTGGCAATGTTGAAATCACCAAGAATGAGTGAGGGTATGACCCGAAGCATACTGCAAAAGCAACCAAAGAGTTTTTTAAGCGAAAGAAGTGGAATGTTATGCAATGGCCAAGTCAATCACCTGATCTGAATCCGATTGAGCATGCATTTCACTTGCTGAAGACAAAACTGAAGGGAAAATGCCCCAAGAACAAGCAGGAACTGAAGACAGTTGCAATAGAGGTCTGGCAGAGCATCACCAGGGATGAAACCCAGTGTCTGGTGATGTCTATGCGTTCCAGACTTCAGGCTGTAATTGACTGCAAAGGATTTGCAACCAAGTATTAAAAAGTGAAAGTTTGTTTTATGACTGTTAATCTGTCCCATTACGTTTGGTCCCTTAAAAAGTGGGAGGCACATATACAAACTGTTGTAATTCCTACACCGTTCACCTGATTTGGATGTAAATACCATCAAATTAAAGCTGAAAGTCTGCAGTTAAAGCACATCTTGTTCGTTTCATTTCAAATCTATTGTGGTAGTGTATAGAGCCAAAAAGATTAGAATTATGTCAATGTCCCAATATTTATGGACCTGACTGTATATATTATAATGTTTGTGTCTGTAACCATAAATAAATCTGGATGCCAGACATTGACCTTATTTCTGCACACAGTAACTTTAAACAGGACTCATGTTTCCTTGCATAGTTTGCATCCATAAAAATCTCCTTTTAAAGCTGCTTTATAACTATTTTTTGCACCTGGGCTACTTTACCTTGAAAGAAAACTCTTTTGTTTATTATTCAGGTGGTAGAATTGAAAGTGGGCGGTAAGGATATCCCTGTAACAAGTGCGAACAGGATTGCGTACATCCATCTTGTCGCTGACTACAGGCTAAACAAGCAGATCAGACCGCACTGCCTGGCATTTAGGCAAGGTCTTGCCAATGTGGTCAACCTAGAATGGCTCAGGATGTTTGATCAGCAAGAAATACAGGTAAGTTTCCTGTTGTATTTCATTATTGTTTGCTTTCAGAGTGCTAATACATAGGCAGAATTATCCATCATACAGACTGACAGCTGAAGGTCAATAGTTGATTATTGTACCCGCCTGTTGTATTACCATTGGCAGGTATGAAAATAGTCTCATAGAAATAAAATAAGATATTGAATGGATTCAAACATATCATTATTGGAAACAAAAAAAGATTTATATATAAATACATTCTTATATGCAATAATAATATAATATTAGTCATTATATTTAACACTGGTTTAGTGAGGCATATGGCATTGCTTTTGCTTGCACAGCTGTCACATCTGTTCTCCTGACTTTGCCTCCTTTCAATGAATGTTCATCTAATTTTGCTGTGACCGCACAGAAAGTTTTTATTCCTGTGTTGTAGTTGACAATTAGTGTGTTACCAACACCATTCAGATTGGGACTGCTATTAAATACCTCGGTGCATCTGAGTTTTCTAATTTTCTGTATTTATGTGGGCAAATAATATTTATATATACACAACACTCTTTAGGAACATAGCCTTCGAATGGGGTACAGTGCGAGAAACCCACTTATAGACAGCTGTTTCACATTTCTAATCTAAGACTATTTTGTGAAGGCTGTTTTAGAGAAATACACATTTGCTTAAAGGGATATGTAAGTTTCCTGGATTATGAATGCATCTAATGGAGGAGAATGAGAAGTGTATGAAAAAATTGAAATACTTACCTTGAAGTTACCAAAGTCTATTATAATTTTTTTTGGCCAATCCGGTTAGATAAAGATTTCAGACATGGCACTATGTTAGTTGCTATGGCAAGACCACACAGTATAGCTAGGAAGCAGGGATGAGTCATATACCAGCAGTGACAACACTGCTCTCCTTTTGGCTGTGGTACAAAGCAGCCAGGGAAATGTAGTGTATCACTGACATGTGACAGTAAGCTTTAAGGAGATTGGCTGAGCAAGCAACAGCAGGTAAATAGTGGGTTAATATTGCTCCTCGGTGCTGCATGCTGATTGGGGGGGATTTTTAGATATTAATAAAAATAAAATGTTTTATGAGGTGCAGCATAAACATGGGCTATGTTTTGCCTACAGAGTGCAGAAATGTATTAGTCCAGTTCACTTAGAAATCCCTTTAAATCAGTGGTTCCCAAACCCCTCCCCAAGACCCACCAGACAGGCCATGGTTTAGGTCAAACACTGTGCTTCACCTGTGTATTCACACAGTTAACCAAAATCATCGCCTGTCTGGTGGGTCTTGAGGAGACGGTTGGGAACCGCTGGCTTCAATAGATACCATGGTAAAAAAAATCACATTTGTGTAGTATACAAAAAAGAAAACCTAAACATGTTAGCAGCTGTGTACATCATGAGTATAAAAACATTTAAGAGAATATCTTTATTTTACCAGACTCTTGTAGTGTATGGCAGCTGCAATAACAGTTATACCTTTTCAAGGCACAAGGGGATGATTACTGAGCAGTGCAAGCAAGACCTGCAAGTAGGTTTACAAGTTGCCTCTACTGAGCCTATTAGAGGGAGGAGGAAAGTGGCCTGTGCTGAAATCTGAATCCACCAGTGTGGCAACAAATCCCCCTCTCTCTTTCCTCCTCCCCCTCTTTCCACTCATACATAGATAATAAAAATGTGTTGAATCTTACCAGCAGGAAGTGGGAAAATGCAAGCATGACATTCTCCAGGCACAAGCAGTAAATAAAAAATAAAATAAATATATTGTATATTCTTTAAAGCCTACAACTTACACAACTGCTTATTTTGTTAATTTGTTCACAATTTCCCAAGCATACATTGTTTTTCCCAATCTACATCTTCCTTTAAGAGGGCTAGAGGTGCAAAGGTTATATATTTTGGAAACAGCGGATACACTTTTTTTCAGAAGAATTATGTGAGAAAACAGAATTCTTGACTTGGGATATATAGATGTGCTCAGAAAGTTTGTTTCTTTCCTTTAAAATTGTCAGCACTGTAATAATTAAAAAAAACGTTTTTGTTCTTTTCTCCTTCTTTTTAGGTCTTGATTTCTGGTGCACAAGTTCCTATCTGCCTTGATGACTTAAGGTCCTTCACAAACTACTCAGGTATGTATTGGGTACTAAGGAAAACGTATTAGAGATGCCCCATTCATGTTTGTGGTTACCAAATCTCCCTATAGATGAATTAGCTTTTTTCCCCCACTAAGATATCGTCACATTTTAACAAAAATGTTTAACTTGTGGACATCCATATAGTAAAAATCTAAACAAAGTGCCTTGAAATCTTATATAGTATACCTCTTGCCCATATACATTCCAGCAAACGCATTGCTTTTTTTTTTTTTTTTTTTTTAAATATGTTTGTTTAAATCTTTAATGTAGGGGGATACTCCGCTGACCACCCCGTGATTAAAATATTTTGGAGAGTTGTTGAAAACTTTACAGATGAGGGAAAACGGAAACTACTGAAGTTTGTGACCAGCTGCTCCCGCCCTCCATTGCTAGGTTTTAAAGTAAGTCTTTGCATGTCTTATGAAAATTTGCCATAAGAAAGTAATTAACAAGAGCAACTGTTCATGTTTTATTTTTTAATAACCTAACCCTGACTTGTACTTCTCAACAACATTGTCCCTTACTTTTTTTGAGAGTTCCTTGGTCTTCATGTCAGTGTTTGGTTAGTGGTGCCTCTTGCTTAGGTGTTGCAGCCTCTGGGGCCTTTCAAAAAAGGTGTGTATATGTAATGACAGATCATGTGACACTTAGATTGCACACAGGTGGACATCATTTCACTAATTATGTGACTTCTGAAGGTAATTGGTTGCACCAGAGCTATGGGGTAAATAAGAAAGGGGGCGAATCCATACAGACATGACAGTTTTCTGTTTTCTATTTCTAAAAAATAGTTTAATGTATATATTTTTCAGACTGAACTTAAGGCTGTAATGTAACAAAATAGGTAAAAAGTCAAGGGGGGTGAATACTTTCGCAAGGCACTGTATGCCTCCTATTTTCTACGTTGATAGATTTTAAATCAAAGTGATTTTTGTTATTATTTATAACTATAACCCCATTTGCATCTTGCATTTTATTAGTCATATTATTTTCCTCTCTGATTTGAAACGTTCGTATCACCTGCTTCTAAATTAAGCCTATGTCTGTCTTTGATAATAGTTCTTAACCTTTTACATTAAAAGGCAATTTGAGGTTTAGCCTATCTAAGATTAGGGTGCGTACTTGGATTGAACACTGGATAAATATAAGAATAACTCAAGAGCAAACAGTCTATAGGAAGCAGAGAAACAGTACATGAAAGGCCTTCTTATTAGTTTTAGATTACCAAGTAATTATACGTTTTCTTCTCAATAAGAGGTGTGGGTAAGATTGACCTTTTATGTGCAAATTAAACACAGAAGTAAGAATGTTTATTTTACCATAATACCTCCTCAAACTATTATTTGTCTAAATACTTCTTAACGTGTTATGACTAATGTAGACGTTACTGATCTTTTAGAAATGCACATGTTAAATGTGTGTTAATCTGTCATGTTGTGTAAATATTATCACACCCTATAGAAATAAAGGGCAAGACAAACAGTCCCAAAATATACCCTTGTGGTGTAACTTTTTACACTATTCATCTTCTACATTTCTATATTTTTTTATCCATTTTTAATAATAGCCATAAAAATACTCATCACAACATAGATTCCACTAAGTGTAAAATTATATGTAATAACAAGCACATTATCAATTGAATGTTATTTAAAAAGGCATTTTCCTATAGTAGACAAACGTTGAAGCTTACCATGTTAAGCTGTCCGTTATCATTTCTGATCCACCAAAAATTAAATTCTAATCTTTAGTTAATCATTATCATTAACAACTGTTAAGCCCCTGAGATATTGAGTCTATTGTCTTCAATGTATCTTCCTGCACAACAAGAGTCTACGCATGCTCAATGTTCAGGAGACTGCTCTCAAGACTGTCAACTCAATACTTCATCGGTAATCAATGCCAATGATCTGTCATTAACTAAAGACTATAATCTTTTTTTGTTGGTGGATCAGAAACCCTGGCTGGTGGCTTAAAATGGCAAAGCTATTTTCCAGTGATAAAATACTTATAAATTATACGATATTTGCAATCTCCACCATGTCACTTTAATTGTACATTCCCTGCAGCTAGTGAGAGATAAATGCAGTTAAAGAATATTGTTAGTATTTAAATTCATGTTACTTTATGATTTTAATTACATCCTATTATTGTTATTAACTAATATTCCAAGAGTGCACAGATTCTCCTGGCAGTAAACATTACAGGGAAAATGGGCCTCTGCTCTAAAATGTAATTGGCATGTTTGATATACATTAAATCGCACTGCTGTTTAACACTGTTGGCATTTTTGTTTTCTCCAGCATTTTTTATGCTTTCTCTGTCTAAAGCCAACTCCTCCTACCAGTACATCTGCACTTTAGAGCACTCTTCCTTAAGACCCACCAGACAGGCCATGACTTAGACCCGTGTGGTGGGTCATCATGACCTTTCTGGTGGGTCTTGAGGAGGGGGTTTCAGAATCATTGCTTTAAAGAGACTGATATTCTCCAACTTTTAAGTATGACTTTAATTAATATAGTGTCCTTCACCAGACTACTGGTTGATTTCCACATAGGGATAAGTAGATCTCCTAGTAATAGGCAACACAACAGGGCCACACTACACAGACATTTAACTTTCTCATTGTGCGTTGTAATTATTGACAGGGTTCCCTGGTGCTCCAGTGCTTAGGATTCGGTGCTTTCACTGCTGTGACCTGGCTTCAGGGAAGGCAGGGGCTGAGACAGAGCAGTAAGGAGGGGGAGGCATAAAGTGAGAGTGGAGAAGGGCCAGTCTAGGTACAACCACACATTACCCACCTGCCAGTCTCTATAGTCCCCACACATTGAACCCTGCCAGTTGAGATACTCTCCATACATTGCCACCCAGCCAATCTCAGTACCCAGATACATTGCTCCCTGACAGTCTAGATACCCCGAATTATTGCCCCATGCCAGTCTCGGTACCCCCCACTAATTGCCTCCCCTGCCAGTCTAGAAACCCCATTCGTTGCACTGCCAGTCTCCATACCCTTCACACATTGCCCCTGCTAGTCTCCATACCCCTCACACTTGCCCCTGCCAGTCTCCAAACTCCTCACACATTACGCCTGCCAGTCTACGTACCCTTCGCACATTCCCTCCCCTGCCAGTCTCCATACCACTCACACATTTCCTTCCCTGCCAGTCTCCATACTCCTCACACATTCCCTCCCTTGCCAGTCTCCATACCTCTCACACATTCCCTCCCCTGCCAGTCTCCATACCCCACACACATTGTCCCTACCAGTCTCTGTACTCCTCACACATTGTACCTTGCAGTCTCCATACCCCTCACACATTGCCCCTGCCAGTCTCCGTACCCCTCACACATTGCCCCTGCCAGTCTCCGTACCCCTCACACATTGCCCCTGCCAGTCTCCGTACCCCTCACACATTGCCCCTGCCAGTATTCGTACCCCTCACACATTACGCCTGCCAGTCTACGTACCCTTCGCACATTCCCTCCCCTGCCAGTCTCCATACCACTCACACATTTCCTTCCCTGCCAGTCTCCATACCCCTCACACATTCCCTCCCTTGCCAGTCTCCATACCTCTCACACATTCCCTCCCATGCCAGTCTCCATACCCCACACACATTGTTCCTACCAGTCTCTGTACTCTTCACACATTGTACCTTGCAGTCTCCATACCCCTCACACATTGTCCCTACCAGTCTCCGTACCCCTCACACATTGCCCCTGCCAGTCTCCGTACCCCTCACACATTGCCCCTGCCAGTCTCCGTACCCCTCACACATTGCCCCTGCCAGTCTCCGTACCCCTCACACATTGCCCCTGCCAGTATCCGTACCCCTCACACATTGCCCCTGCCAGTATCCGTACCCCTCACACATTGCCCTGCCAGTATCCGTACCCCTCACAAATTGCCCCTGCCACTATCCGTACCCTCATACATTCCCGCCCCTGCCATTCTCCGTACCCCTCACACATTGCCACTGCCAGTATCCGTACCCCTCACACATTGCCCCTGCCAGTATCCGTACCACTCACACATTGTGCCTGCCAGTCTCCGTATCACTCGCACATTGTACCTGCCAGTCTCCGTACCCCTCGCACATTGTGCCTGCCAGTCTCTGTACCCCTCGCACATTGTGCCTGCCAGTCTCTGTACCCCTCGCACATTGTGCCTGCCAGTCTCTGTACCCCTCGCACATTGTCCCTGCCAGTCTCCGTACCCCTCGCACATTGTCCCTGCCAGTCTCCGTACCCCTCGCACATTGTCCCTGCCAGTCTCTGTACCCCTCGCACATTGTCCCTGCCAGTCTCTGTACCCCTCGCACATTGTCCCTGCCAGTCTCTGTACCCCTCGCACATTGTCCCTGCCAGTCTCCGTACCCCTCGCACATTGTCCCTGCCAGTCTCTGTACCCCTCGCACATTGTCCCTGCCAGTCTCCGAACCCCTTGCACATTCCCTCCCCTGTCTCCATACCCCTGCCAGTCGCTGCCCACACACCTCGCTCTTCTTATATTTGTACTCCAACAGGTATTCGAAGTCCAGCTTCCTCATCCCCCATCCTCTCCTGACAATGTAACTTCAACGCGTGTGCTAAATGCACGCCGACCTACCAGGGTGCACTATTGGGCGTGCCTGCTTTTAGGGCAGCGTGCATTTGTTGGGTACGCAATTGTTGGCACGCTTGCGTCAGGGCGCATTTAACACTTGTGCAGAAGACGGAGTGCCGAATGGTTAGATGTACAGTATCCCTCACTTTTTCTTGTATACATTTTGAATGTTACTTCGAGATATTTTTGTCACTGTGCTTTTTGGTGTCCTTTTATTGTCTCTTTTAAATGGCTCCAGCTTATTCTCAGGTACAATAGCCATATTCATGTTCTATTTCTCAGTCAATGACTTATCAGTTCTCTAAAAAGCCAGAAGTTCAAATGATATCTGACCATGTCTGTATTGCTTGATGGGTGTTAATCATTGTTGTGTTTGCGTCGCTCAGTCATGTTCGTGACCTCATGGACCACAACACACCATGCTCATCCACTTGGTATTCATGGCAGAGATACTGGAGAGGGTCGCCACAGCGTATAGCTCTTGGTATTCCTAGGTGTTCTCCCATCCATGCACTGACCAGGCCCAACCCTGCATGGCTTCAGGGTGGTGTGATATCTTGGTTCCCTGACTGGAATCGCACCCATGTTGCAGCGTTGAAAGCACCAAATCCTAACCACTGGACTACCTGAGTCTTAAATATATGTCTATATTCTGTTTCCTAAATGAGTATATGTTACTCTTTTATTTGCATTAATGATGTTTAACATCCACAGAGCTTCCTAGCCCTGGAAGGGGGTGACATTGTTAGTGAAATAATTCTCCCCCCATGTAACTAATCCAGTGAATGAATGTGTTGTTTAATTGGGTGGGTGATGAAAAATGCATTCACTTGCTGGGCTTTTCAAGTAACGAGAAGAGGCTTATCTTGTTGTGTAGGAGAAACCACTTTTTAGGAAAATAAAACAAGTTTTTCACACACTTTCAGTAGTATTTACGGTCTTAGTGCCTAATCTTTAGTAATACAATGTTTTAAGAACCTGTCAAGCTGTCCATAAGTCTTGTATACATATTTCAAAGTGTAAGGAAATACAGGAAAGTGGTTGTTTACCATTTTTATAGGCCTTCTTTCTCTGTAGTTTTACGTGGGATGCTGTTTAAAACTATTAAAAATCAGACTGTGTTAAATCTCTTCTTTTTAGTTTTTTTTTATTCATGCAAAATTCATTTTAAATACGTTTCTAAAATAGCCACCACTTTAAACTTGGTAATGCAACTTCCCTTCACAATTTTCCGACATTATTTACAGTTTGTAGACTCTAGATATCACAAGGTTAAACCATTAACAAATTAAGAGCCCATTTGGAGCCAGATTAAATGTTACAAGATAGCATTTTCTAAAACTAATTAAGGCTTAATAACTTTAATAAATTTAGTTGCCTTAGATACATTTTTTTTTGTATAAGTGAGGGTAAATTTGTTAAGTTCCAGTCAGGTCAAAATAATAAATTGATTCTTTTCATTTGTGAACTATTGTCACTTTGAGTTGTAATGTATTTAATTATGCAGTGGTAGCTTTGGCAGGCCACAGGGTTTTACTGTAGCACTTCATTTTTTACATTACTAAAGCTTTAAGTTGGGAAGAGCCAATAACCTGTGCGAAGAGACCATTGAAATGCAGCAATTTGGCAGTGAAGAACATTTAAATACCTGCCTTCAAAAGCAGCTTAACTTACATTATAACGACTCAACAAAGACCTTTCTTCTATGTGAAAGTTAGAGAGGGTAATGATTATCTTACCTAATGTTTAATAATGGTAATATCGTCTTGCCGGTAAAAGAAAATCACTGGTATCCAAGGTATGGGACTATATGAAAGATTGAGTATGTATTCTAGGTCTTCAGTGGCCATCTTGAAATGTGATAGATAACAAGACTCTCTAACCACATTCTCTAATGGAGACCCTTGAAAAAGGTGCGATTAGGATTATATATATATTTTTTTTAATGTTGTGTGGCAGGAAGGAACTCTAGAAAGGGATAGTGAGAAGAAATCCTGGAGCAAAAACATAGAAGGCGAGCTGGGTTATGGTGAAAGAGGAGAAGAAAAATGTAAGCAGGAGCAAAGTATTGAATAATGGGTTCACTGGTGGTCCAGTGGTTTGGATGCGTTGCTTTCACCACTGTGACCTGGGTTTGATTCAGTCATGGAACCAAGAGGTCACACCAGCCTGAAGCCAAACAGGGGTTGGGCCTAGTCCGTACTTGAATGGAAAACCACCTAGGAATACCAGGAGCTATATGCTGTGGCCCACTGGAAAGGAATAGGCAACCAACTCCAGTATCTCTGCCATGAAAACCAAGTGGATCAGCATGACCATGGAAATAGAGATATGCCTGGTGTATTACTGTCCATGAGGTCACAGAGAATCAGAAATGACTGAGCGACACAACCACAAGGATTGAATAGGCTTTGTAACTCAGTTACTAATAATATTTCCTGCATTTCCAGTTTGGTAAAAATACCTTAGGAGCTAGCTATGTTATTTAGGAGCCAGACAGAATGGAGTATGTTCATAAAGATACAATATATCCTAATAAAAGATTATGGAGCAAGAAGTAACATTTCAGGACCTCAGAGTGTCTTATTATGTTATAGTCGTGCCCTAGACTAGAATGAAATCATATATGTACGGTTCCCTGTTTTTAATATTAAAATAAACTATCACAGTATTTGATGGCATTTTTAAACATAGTTTTAGTAAAAGTTTGGTTTTTGCTCCCTCACTACTTCCAAATAGTCCCGACAAAGGTCTACCCCAGCTGCTCTCGCACACAGTGTTTCTATGAGTACTAGATGTATTAGCCACTTACAGAGTGTTTCTCAACAGCCATTTTGTGAATTGCTGCTGAGAGAAAGTTTGTGATTGACTAGTACATCTATTACTACAGACACACTGTGTGCAAGAGCTGCAGGGGCAGACATTTGTTGGGACTAATTGGAAGGTTTCAGTGAGTATAAACAGCTTTTAAGCACTTGTTAATACAATTGGGTAGTTTATATTAATATTAAAAACCGGGAACCTTCCATATTACTTTAATCTTTTATTTTTACCATTACCAAATTGTGCTTTCAATGAGCCTGGGGCACATACAATGAGCACAATTTCAATTGAGCAATCATAAATTATTGTAGCCGGTAGGTGAGGTCGTAAGTTAATTTTCTATTCAGTTGGCGTTTTTTTGCCGACTCTGAACAGGTTACGGGCTTGAAAATTTTGCGATGGTTAAACTTGGACCTTACAGCCTCCCAAGGCCTTTGATCTTTCACGTACGCAATAGTTACGGACGCTAAAATCGCAAATCGCTATTCAATTGCAAAAAGACTGCACCGCAAATGGAGGCCCAAAGCTTGCGGGTTCCAAATAGGACCAGCAAAGGGTTTACAGACTAGTTTGGAACACTGCAAATCACAATAAAAACTAACCAATGGACTTTAAATGGAAGGCATTAGAATTACTTGCACAAAAACTCCCAACTATCAAATATTGAAAAAAATAATATGGTATTTCCCTCATAAGTTGTAATGGTCATGTATATTCCAATATGAAAAGTCATGCTGCAAGATGCTGAAAGCTATTAAAGACACACTACCTCATTAAATTATAACACAAATACATGAAAATGGCTGCCATGTTAACCCTTTCTCACTCACAGAGGCTCTAATGTGGACCCTAAAAACACAAAGATCATCCTATATACATCTCACTAATCACATCTACATTGGAACAACAAATAGGGGACAAATTACATTGCCACATGGCATATACCAAGTACTAGGGGAACATTTCACATTTGGTTGTTCAGTGGAGAGCAAGAGGTTGTGTTTTGGAAAAACTGATAGCTAAAGGGGGTAATGTCATAGTCTAGAATAAGCATGATGTGGAGCACCTACCACGGTCACATGTGGTCACTACACTACTGCAATCGGAATCTGATGAAAAAACGGATTATCAGAAATCATTCCATGTAATTGGAAAAACCATTAATGTGCAGAGCACTCACAACTTGTCTAGATCTACTCAATTAAACAGATGAACATAATAATGGATAATGTTATACAGATCTATTCCACCCACAGTGTGTTTTCAGATATTAAGGAATAATCAGAAATTGATGAGCAGAATCTGTGACACAGAAAGAGGAGGTTGAGGAACATGACTTCATGGTCGTGAGCTTGGGCTATTAAGACCTACACAGACCAGAACACAATATCAATCAGAACACTATTTGGATTGACTGCAACACCTCATCTCAACGGCAATCCACATTGAACATCAATTGCAGAAATATTCAACATAGCCATACGTGTATACAATCTGGAGCCAGCCAAAAGTATGTCAACATTAATACAAAATAATATTCATTGTGGAGTGTGGATGAGGAGGACTTAGGGCAGTGATTCTCAATCCTCTCCTCAGGAGCCAATAGACAGGCCATGATTTATGTGAAAACAAAAATAAGGCAAATAGTATTCAACAGGTGGTGGAGCCTCTAATTGATTCACATGTGTATTCACACAGTGTTTCGCCTAAATCATGGTCTGTGTGGTGGCTCCTGGAGAGAGGTTTGACAACCACTGACCTGGGGGGCGTTCTCCCCTACTTCCTCTTTCCGAGCACCGGGCCCACACCTTCCATGCCCATGCACTTTCTCCCTCTACAATGAGTGAGGGGTGCATTCAACTGGGATGGCAGTGTAACAGCTAGCGTTGGATGCTGTTGCCAATGGAGATGCTGTTGCCCGTAAGGATGGTGTTGGCCCTGTCTGTTGGGGCAACAACTGCTGGGACAACCACTGCTGTGGCAACATTTGTTGGGATAACCTCTATTATGGCCCAGTCAGGAGTGGGAGAGAAATGGGGTCTGGCCAACACATCAATTGCATGTCACCAGGTAGCAGTAGTGGGCCTTTTGAGTGATCCCCAGGATCTCAACATTCCTGCAGGTGATTGCTGGCTCAATGACATTTCAGTAGTTTGAAAGGACTGGGAATGTGCCCGTGATGCGTGTGAGGGCCCAGGTGGTCTTACCCACAATGGTCTTGCTGCTGATGGCCCAGCATTCTGTGATGGGCCTGGGCCCTCAGATACTTCCACCACCACCTGCGTTGGTGATTGTGGTACCTCCGGTAGAGACACCACCTGTGTCTCTGCGACCAGAGTACACCTACTGGGTACTGAAATGAGAGGACAATAGTATTTGACTATTGATTCTCTAAACAATTGTTTGCTGTGTGTTTCAATATCCCTGACATCATGGTCTCTTGTAATTGGCTGTGGTGATTGTTTCCTGTAGATAAACATTGAGCTGTATCATGATCATTGTGGATCATGGCTCATATCAATATATACAGTGCCTTGCAAAAGTATTAGCCCCCTTGGCATTTTTCGTGTTTTGATGCCTCACAACCTGGAATTAACATGGATTGTTTAAGGATTTGCATCATTTTAATTTACAAGCAAGCAACAAATAGGACAAAATAACAGAAAAAGTAAATGTGCATAACTATTCACCCCCCTAAAGTCAATACTTTGTAGAGCCACCTTTTGCTGCATAGACAGCTCCAAGTTGCTTTGAATAAGTCTCTATGAGCTTGCCACATCTTACCACTGGGATTTTTGCCCATTCTTTCTTGCAAAACTGCTCCAGCTCCTTCAAGTTTGATGGTTTGCGCTTGTGAACAGCAATCTTTAAGTCTTTTCTATTGGATTGAAGCCTGGGCTTTGACTAGGCCATTCCAACACATTTGCATGCTTCCCCTTTAAACCAGTCAAGTGTTGCTTTAGCAGTGTGTTTGGGGTCATTGTCCTGCTGGAAGGTGAACCTCCGTCCTAGCCTCAAATCAAGCAGAGTGGTACAGGTTTTGCTGAAGTATTTAGCACCATCCATCTTTCCCTCAATTCTGACCAGTTTCCAAGTCCCGGCTGCTGAAAAACATCCCCACAGCATGATGCGGCCACATGATGGTGTTCTTTGGGTGATGTGATGTGTTGGGTTTTCGCCAGACATGGCGTTTTCTTTGGACGAAAAGTTACATTTTAGTCTCATCAGACCAGAGCACCTTCCTCCATAGATTTTGGGAGTCTCCCACATGCCTTTTCTCAAACTCAAAATGTGTCATTTTGTGTTTTGCTGAAAGTTATGGTTTTCTTCTGGCCACTCTGCCATAAAGCCAAACTCCATGGAGCATATGGCTGCTTGTTGTCCTATGTACAGATACTCCAGTCTCTGCTGTGTAGTTTTGGTGGACGACCGTCTCTTGGCAGGTTTGCTGATGTGCCATGTTCTCTCCATTTGGTTATGATAGATTTGATGGTGCTCCTGGGGATCATCAAATATTTGGATATTTTTTTATAACTTAACCCTGACTTTTACTTCTCAACAACATTGTCCCTTACTTTGTTTGGAGAGTTCATTGGTCTTCATGGATGTGTTTGGTTAGTGGTGCCTCTTGCTTAGGTTTTGCAGCCTCTAGGGCCTTTCAAAAAAGGTGTGTAAATGTAATGACAGATCATGTGACACTTAGATTGCACAGAGGTGGACATAATTTCACTAATTATGTGACTTCTGAAGGTAATTGGTTGCACCAGAGCTTTTTATGGGCTTCATAACAAAGGGGATGAATACATACGCACATGTATCCACATATGCTGCAGTGTGCACACCCGTACATGTACTCTCGGCAACTGCAATTTAGAATCCGTTCTAACTACAGGTATTGGACAGACATTTAATTGATAACAATTATGATAATAATATTTGTTTCCTGGATGTACTTGGTTATTGCTGCCCCATATATCTGTAGTTATAACCAGAGATCTTACAGTGCTATTGTATGTCCGTTATCTTAGTGTGTGGGGTTCATGTGTGTGCATATGAGGGCGTGATGGTTCATATGATACTCACATTGCAGGGTTTCCTGAAAGCCAGTGTCAAGCTGTCCTGGAAGGCCCACTACTGCCGCTGGCTTCAATGACTCCTTAATAGTACGCTCCCATGTACAATAGGTGATGTTGAGTGGTGGGCCACCAACAGTTCCACTAGCTGCTCTGGTCTCCGCTGCCATCTTCTTCTTGACCTTCATCCGGCAGTCATCATATTGGTATTTGCCAGACTTGACATGCCTGTTTGCAACCCCTAGTGAAGCAACAGCTGTAGTAATCTCATTCCAAGCATGTGTCTTCTAGCCAGGCCTCACATCCCTCACACCATGGAGGATGCTATGGCGGCCTTTGACTTCCCTGAGGAGGGTTGCTGTCTCCTCTGGGATATAATTGTGGGCCCTCTGCTTTGGCACAACCTCTTGCCCTCCCAACTGTGCTTGGGGTTCCTCGCCTCCAGGTTCTCTCCCTGGGGCCTACCCCTCCTCCCCACTACCCCCCCCCCCCTGGGATCAGCACCCAGACCCTCTTTTCCTACTTCTGTGGGCACATCCCTCCCCCTCCTGCTGTACTTCACCTGTACCTCCCCTCCCTGACCTTCTTACTCCTCTCCCTCTCGCCATACCTCTATCTCTTCTCCTCTCCTTCTCCGGTCTCTCTCTTTTGGCGCGCTTCATCGGATTGGATACTTGGAAGTGTTACATGTAAAACCAGGGTTTACGGGCTTGAGGCCTCGGCCTGTAACTGGCGCCCTTGCTCAATTGAATAGCTCCGGAATCTGAGACAGACGGGAGCCTGCAGCACGCCCGCAGTCATACGGCCAGGATCCCACAAGATGCAGGCTTTCAATTAAATCGTGCTCAATGTTTTTAAAGAAAACTAAAATATTGCAATAATTCTAGTTAACCAAATACTGATGGCTTCTCGTCCAACGCTTAGAAAAAGATTCATACTGAATCATGTTTAGTTGACTGAAGATTAATTTAAAGTGCTACAATACTAAATGTGTGCTCTTCACTCTTCTAGACTTTTTGGTTTGAGGCATTATATTGCTGTGACTGATATACTGATAACTTTATTTATATTTTGGGATATCCGTTGTGTTTTTTTTAGTTTGTACAATGAGCCCTGTGAAGTGTAAAAGCTGTAATGAATCCCCTTTCAGATCTTTAAATTCCTATTGATTGTGAAACCTCTGACTGATACCTTTTGTGATGTGAAACTTTCCCTTATTCTTGCCAGCATCCTGTGCTAATTTAACGTAGACAAAATTAATTTTAAACTTGGCAACCTCTTTCCAGTATTTCTAATATTTTTTTGAATGTTTACATTCTATAAAATTCTACCACAGATTTAAATTATTTTGTCTACTTTTCCAGTCCATATCAATTCTTAACTGTAGTTTAGCATCTGAATCCTGGATATAACATTATATTTGGCTTAAATCACAATCTTGTCCTGTTAAGTTACTTGGTACTTGAAAGATGGCTAGCGATATGACCCATCACTTTGTTTTATAGATCATTTAAATTACGCTTCTGGACCATCGGACCTCAAGCTACCACATGATTTAGTTTTACCCTCACCAATGTAATCTAGATAAAAATATCAGTAGATTAACACCAAATCAACCATCATTTAATTCTTTGGATATTCCTTTTGTGTAAAACAATTTATAAACTTATGTACACCGGTATTATCTAAGCCTTGGTTCTCAGCAAGTGTAATGACCTGTGCTGGTTCCTCAGACTATCTTCTTCTTTTGCATACCTTCCTACCCAAGTAAACTTTCATTTCCCTCCTTACCCTTGCTACTCCTTATCTGTTTATTCTTGCCCAGGATTCTGCCTCTTCCATTCGCTTTAGATTCTAAGTAGCAAGTCTCCAATCTTGTAGGGCGCTTTGGAAAAAATCAATTTCTACAAAGATTCTAAACTCAAAACAGGGCCCTCCATTTTCTTCAGTTTGTTAACATTGTATTCTTACTTGTTTTTATCCCATGTAAAGCACTACGGAATATGTTGGCGCGTTACAAATAAAAGTTAATAATAATAATCTTCTTTTCCTCAGGAAAAAAATAAATTAGCACAGAGGTTAAAAAATATGGATGGTGAGAAAGTCAGAGAGGACAGATGTACACTTCAAGTATGTCCGGGACATTTGTATATCCCTGTCGTGTTATGTTTCTTTTACAGCCAGTAACAGATAGATAGATTATGGAAAATCCGACTTGTAATTGCAGTGTACTCTATTCAAGCTAATGTAAGAGTAGTTCACATCCATATAGTAAGTTAATCAGCAGGTTCCTGGCATCCAAAAGTGTGAGAGCCACCGATCTAGGTAATTGTTGGAGATATTATCTTTTATTTGGTTTAAATATAAGGCTATCCTCAAGACTAAGAATGCCTAGCATATTTGTTCATATCTGCTGCCTTCAATAAATTAGCATTGCCTTTTTGTATAGGTTTATCAAAATATTTTCATCTTATACGTTCTCTTTTACTTATAACCTAAAAAATGATTGAAGAGAAATCACATGTTTTACTTTGCAAAATTTTAATATTTGTTTCTATTTCTCCCTGTGCTTTAGGAATTGTACCCAGCGTTTTGTATTCATAACGGAGGATCGGATTTGGAAAGGCTGCCGACTGCAAGTACCTGTATGAATCTTCTGAAACTTCCAGAGTTTTATGATGAGAATTTGATGAAAAACAAGCTTCTTTACGCCATTGAATGTGCTGCAGGCTTTGAATTGAGCTGAGTCTGGCATTGAATGCTTCACTGAGGGACTAGCAACTAGTGCCTACACCTAATTCACTATCCGTTGTAGTCGTTTCTGGAGACCTGGCTTGATCATATCCAAAGTCTTTTTAAAACCTGCCTTGTTTTAATGGCTGTCATTATTTAACATGTCATTGATGCAGCTTCTTAAGATCCTGAATAACGAATGCCATGTAAGCTGTATTTTTCAGCTAGAAAAGAGCACAAAGGCTTCTCGGTGAAATTAACCAAAGACAAAGAATTGGTTTTGCGCTGTTTGGATATCAATCTCTCCAGAAGTTGGCAATATATTTGTATAAAAAGCATCTGGTTGCTTAATGGTTTAAAACAGGGTTCAAAATATTCTAAACAAGTTGCAAATTAGACACAACAATGGGGTGGAATTAATTGGCGTAGCCAAACATAATTCTCTTGCATCAGAAATATTGAATTAAAAAAGGAGAAATTTTAACAGTTTCAGTGTATTTTGTTCAATACCTTCTCCAAATGCTGGTTGGCATCAAAAAGTGGAGTTTACGATATTTTATTTGTCCGATTCAATAATACAACACAAAAACCTATTGAAGGGTTGGTCTATGAGTTTTAAGTGCTCCTGTACAATGTACACCATCATGAGAATATGTTATCATAAACAGATGTGAATATAATTGCTTTCATTGTTTTGGTTTCCATTTCTGTACAGATTTTTTTGTATCAGATTTTTTTGTCATGTAGTAGAGTCATGGCTATGGAGAAAAAAACACAGTACCATCTATTAAATATTATTTCAACCAAAACCACAGTTTTTTGTTGTCTGTTATGTTACGTACTTGGCTGTTTTTCAATTCTTATTTGCTTATGCACCACCACCTACTTGGTCATCTCCAACTTCAGCCAAAATGGCCAACACAGTATATTAAAATGGTACAGGGATGGAGATCCAGTACACAACCTAATGGCACCTCAATCTCTTGCCATCTCTGGTATATATTTGTGTGCTGCAAGTAACCTCCCTTGTGTGCCACATGGGACCAGGAAGACTATATGGCAGGAATCAAGTAAATGTTGGTGTCCTCTTTGACAGTGTGTATTGGCCCTTTCTCAATTATTGCTTATTTAGAGAGAACCCTTCTAGGTTCTTCCTGCATTAAGAGTGAGAGTTTCCAGGACTAATATGATTTCCACAACATCCAACACCACAGATTTTTCTTTGAATGCCAATCCCAAACGTTCCTCATAAAATATTGAGTCTGATATATGAAGCAATGGGTGGCATTTGGTAAGATGAAAGGTTCTCGCTGCTTTCAAGCTCTTAAGTTATATGGAATGAGTTGACTAAAATGTAAAGATCTCTCCAACTTGACAATAACTGAAGAGAAAAACTAAAACCTACTTGTAAGAAATGTATTGGTCTTTAAATATAAATATTTGGGACCCAAAAAAAATCTAATGCAGTTCGCAAGAGTTAGATGCATGAGCCTCAAGTTTTATTCCCTTAGCTCTGAACAGTGCTGGTAAGTTACAGTGAGCAAATTTGCTGAAAATTTGGCTGAAAATCTGAAATGCAAATATTGCTAAGAAGAAAATGCTCAGTGATAAAGCTGCAAAATAAGGTGTACAGTAATCCCTATTTACGGATGAAGCATTCTTCTTTTGCAAGTGAGATTAGTAAAGTCAAAAGCAACACTGATTAGATGCTAAAAGAGCACTATGACTATTGTGTGTGCGTTGGTACTTGTATATGAATAAGTACCTTACCAGAAACAATTTAAAGGTCGTTTGATGCTCTACTACTCCTGTTGACTATAATCCAGAGCAAATCACTAGTGTGCTTTGTGTCTTCACAATCTGTACAAAGATAGCAAATATACAAATAATCTGGTATATCCTTGGTGACCTCTCAATTAGATTCAAGTATACAGGACTACATTCAAAAGACTAACAGACTTATTAAATTGCGATTCGGCCAACTGAATAGGACTCTATATAAGCACATAGCATTTTTCCTTTTACAGAAATTTTAAGTTAGTGAAGACCTTACTTTTGGATAGAAGTTCACTAACTAAAAACTAATGTAAAAAAATATGTTCTGTACTTATATATAGCCCTATTCAATTGGCTGAATCGCAATTTAATAAGGCTGTAAGGCAGTTGGCTATCCAAATCAAGCAGCAACTAGTATAACATTTGCACAAGTAGCATTCCGTTTGAAATATGGTCAAAAAAGTTTGGTGTCGTGAAATGCCTCATGAGATATTACTTGTCATACTTTTGAAGTGGTTCCAAGGGGGAGACATTTGGAGGATTTCCTAAAAGTCTAGTATGGAGTGAGCTTTTTGGTTGTGCCTTGTCAAAATGTCATGGAAGCAACAAAACACAGCACTTTGCAATTGAGGTGTAGCTTTCTGTAGTGCGTAGCTATAAATATCTTAAATGGCATTTCTGTACCCATAATACTTATGACCAAACCATCTGAGAGGCCTACAGCTAAGAAGGTATAGTCCTCTGTAGCTGACAGAAGTATGTTTGGGGACAGTTTATTCCTTGATATAAAGTCTGGGGTGTCTCCTAGCAAACCTGAGCATGTTGTTTTGAAGGTGCCACATAATGGTGCAGATATGGAGATTTAGGATGTGTAGGTCTTGCTAAGTAAGCAGCTAAGAGCAGATGACTTTGGGAATTAAAAATAACTTTCTAGCACGGCTGAAGTAAAAGTGAGGAGGTTGGGGTTGAGGTTATTCTAAATGAAAGAGATGGTTTGAGGAGCAATCCAGTTACCACTTGCAGACCACACTTGTACTATAAAATACATTTTCCCAGAGGCATTTTTTTTTTTTTGCTCACCCATCCAAATGACTAGGAATATTTCATTTCCGCTGAGTGTTCCCATTGCTCTAGAGCTCCTCCTTATCCACTGTTGAAATGGCCAATTATTTTAAAATGATTTTGACTACTAATTGTAGATCTTTAGAATAACATGCTGTAATTATGAGATGCCATGTCATTTAACAGGTAAGATCCACAGACAAACAAAAATCAGCCCCACAGTGATCCCCCTAGATTATGGCAATGCCCTGCCCTGCTTCATTGTTTCCGCTCCCGTTGATGTGGAAGGAGCGGGACACTCCTCCTATACAGTAGTTAGACTATTTTTAAAATATGTTTTTTTATACTTTAACACAAGCAATAAATACAGTATGGCTTGGCTTTATTAAATGCAGGGGCTTATATTTCCATGTACATTCACTGCCTGGTTAATTAAGTCAGTTGGAGTATGCGTAATAAAGCCCTCATCTGCACATGATTCACTATTTAGTAATACAATTTATTAATATATTTATTTTTATTGACTTGTTATCATTTACGAGTTTTCAGATAACAAATACAAATTGGAAATAACAGTGGGACATCCCACTGCCCAGTCAAACAAGGATGCTAAAGGTCTACTGCATCCTAGACATTATCATCGGCAGAGTCAATAAATTATTATTATTATCTTTATAATGCAACTACATATTCCGTAGCGCGGTACAGGGGCTGAATACATGGCAAAAACAAAATGAACACATTAAAAGAATAGAGGGCCCTGTTTTTGAGATTAGAATCAAATGTACATAGTGCTTATTTCCAACGCACCGACCCAAGATTAAAAACTCACAAACTTACATTGGTCAGTTTCTAAAAATAAATTGGACTCAAGAAGTTTGTATCAACATTAAATAACATACATGGTAACTTTGATAGTAAACTTAATAAATAAAATTCCTTAGATAATTTGGATTTTAATGCAATACAATGTTGTGTGAGTTTAACATTCTCTGGCATTACTACAGTCCACTCCACTAGACACTTGCCGATTTATATTGTTATTATTATTATCTTTTTTTTGTATCGCGCCAACATATTCTGTTGTGATGTACAGGGGAGAAGTGCAAAGAAATATACAATAATGACAACTGCAGAAAATAGATGGGGTATATGGATTTATTAAAGTAACACAGTTACATCGTCATTGAGGTTATAAAAAGACTTTAGTCCATCAAGGTCAACCTTTTTAAATATCATCTGATCTGCAGTATGCAGATTCATTGTTAATTGATCCAGAGGAAGGCAAACAGAAAAAGACCCAAGTGAAACTTTGCCAATTGTCTCAAAAGGGAAAAACATGTAAATTCCTTCCTGGATCAATACTGCCTCTCTAATTATACAGGATAACACTGAATGCCCTTTTTATTTAAAAATATATCCAACCCCTTTTTAAAGTAATCTATCAAATCTGCTGTTACCACCTCCTTTGGTAGAGAATTCCACAGATTAACCACCCTTAATGTTAAGAACCCTTTACTTTCAGGTGGAATCTTTTTACTTTTAACCTCAAAGGATGTCCTCTTGTCAGTTAAAAACCCCTTGGCACAAAAAGTTCACGTGACAAAGCCTTATATTGACCCTCATTTTATTTGTATAAGGTAAATATATCCCATCTTAGACCCTTATTTTTAGAGAAAATATGTTTAATTTGGTTAGTCTTTCTTCATAACTTAACCCCTCATTCCCCTTATTAGTTATGTTGCCCTTCTCTGTATTTTTCCAGCTCTAAAATGTCCTTTTTATGAAGTGGTGCCCAAAATTGTACTCCATATTCCAAATGAGGGCGAACTAGAGATTTGTATAGTGGCAAAATTATATTTGCTTCCCTGGCTTCTATAGCCTTCTTAATACATGCTAATATTTTATTTGCCTTTGCAGCTGCTGCTTCGCTTTGAGCACTGTTACCTTGGTGGTTGTCCACAAGCACTCCCAAATCCCTTTCAATATCTGATACCCCTATATTTGCTCCATTAAGATTATAAATTGCATGGCTATTTTTCCTTCCCAGACGCATAACTTTAAATTTATTTGTATTTAATCTCATCTGCCATTTAGTTGCCCATTCCTCTAATTTATGCAAATCCCTTCGGAGGGAAAGCACATCATCATCTGATTTAATTCCCTTGCACAACTTAGTGTCATCAGCAAAAATGGAGACAATACTTTCCAGTCCTACTTCTAAATATGTTAAAAAGGAGAGGACCTCACTTACCACATTAGTCCAGTCTAAGTATTTTCCATTCACAACAACCCTTTGCTTCCTGTCTTTTAGCCAGCTCTCGATCCATGAGCAGATATTTACTGCAATTCCTGTATCCCTTAGTTTGCACAATAGTCTTCCATGTGGAACTGTATCAAAAGCCTTTGCAAAATCTAAAAAGACTGAGTTTCCTGGATCCAAGTTCCTACTAACCTCTTCATAGAAATTAATTAGATTTGTTTGACATGACCTATCCCTCATAAATCCATGTTGACTCCTACTTTTAATCCTGTTCAGATAGACATATTGTTCTATATTATCCCTTATCAAGCCTTCTAAAAGTTTCCCACTACAGAAGTAAAGCTCACTGGTCTATATATCCCCAAATTTGCTCTTGTATCACATCTGCTTTTCTCCAGTCATCTGGTAGCGACCAGTGTTGACTGGTAGTTGTTGAAAAGGACATAGAGCCACAGTTCAGAGCTAGAGAAAATACAAGTTTGGCCCTTAAACCCTAGCCCAGGCCCAATAGGCAGAGTAGTCAGAATACAAATCTGGGTACTGACTGGTGTTTATGTTCAACCATATCTACGTTGCTCTGAGACAATGCATCCCATGTCCGCTGCACGATGCCGCTTTGAAATAGTGCAGGGTAAATCTAAAGTGGTTAGAAGTGATGGGGCCCACCTGATAATGTATAACCTGGTGCCCAATGATGATGAGGGTAAGTGATTAACCCTTACAGAGGTCTAAACCATGTACTTGCTAGCTGACCATTTATTATATGTTAACTGATCTGCAAGTTTCCAAGTTGTGGAGCCCAATCCAATCAAGTAATATGCTCTTTAAGTGGCATGTATGTTAATTATCAAGATGGTAGATATAATGGGATCAACATATTAGCCCAGAAAAGTAAAATTTATAAAGGGAGTTCTGTGAGCTAATATTTTAACTACACTGCTCTTTAAAGCAATCACTAATGATAGGCTTTGCCTTTACTGTATGATATATAGCTAATGCATAATACTGAATATGACTTGAACCTTAAAAGATAAGTATTGTATAAGTAACTCATAATATTAAATATCATTTCTATGAGCACCCTAATAGGTAATTAATTTTGTTTCATCTCAAGCCAGTTCAAGTCTTATACCTTTCATGTATCACCATTTTATGACTATATTTAAGTAGCCTTATGGTTTGAGCATTCAGTTTCCATAAATTACACTACATCAACATCCTACACAAATAATTACCAATCTTGTCTCTTTCCACACACTTACTAATTCAGTTCATACCACAATAAATCCATAAAATATTCCTGGGCACCTAAAGTGGCTGAATTCATTGCGAGTGAGGGTTGTAATGTATTCACAGATGATGACTGTGTTGTTGGAAGTACATTATCATCCATTACTGCAGATGAAATATCCAATAGTTCAAAGTGTTAAACGCTGTCATAAACACAGAAAAGGCAAAACTCAAAGTAATATACAGACTGTAGTGGTGCGCCATACAAAATGTTATAACTTATCAACATGTTTCCACCTTAAGTCATAATCAAGGGACAATTTTCTAAGAGCAAAAGTAAATGGTAATAATATATCACCGGTTGGCTATGCTCATTATAGAGGTGTGACATATGTTAAAAAGGTTTTGAATACATTTTGGCAGTGCCAAGTGTTATTCCATTAACTTGAACTTGTTGGAAAACATATATTTAACCCGTTTACTGCAAAATTATAATAGCGTGATCTGAGTACTTGATGCAACAGCATGGCGTTTTTTGGGAATTATTTGGACGATTCAATTTCAGTTTTCATTAGCATGTTAAGTACTATGCACCATAGCTAAATAACCATAGATTAGCAAAAACCTCACATGTTTGTGAAGTATACAACAATCATACCATTAGCTGCTGTGTAAAACATGGGTCTAAAAATTTCATAATTTTAGCAGACTTGGCTAGTACATAGAAGCAGCCATGATGGTCATACTCCCTGTTCAAGGCACAAGTGGATGGCAAAGGGCATGGCAAGCAAGACTTGCAAGTATACTTACAAGTAGCTTCCACTGAGCCTAGGGAAGAACGATGGCCTATGCTGCAATCTTGTCTGAATCGACCAATGAATCAACAATTCCCCCTCCATCTCCTTTCATGCTTGGTTTCAATAGAACTACTTCCTACTACAGATCTATTACACAGGAAGTTTATATTTGCACAATGGGACTCAGGCGTCTGCAACTGCCAGTGTTCTCATAGTCTGGAAACAGAAGCACATTAGTTTACAAGGACACACCCACTGAGACAGCATAAGACAGCAACAGGCAAGCTGTAAGTATAAATGTTAGAAGCTCTTGCTCCCACTCTCCAGCTATTTATACACACACACCATGGGTGTAGGACTTGTGAATTCAATTAGCTATATCCCCCTTAGATTGCTCCTACACCCCTGACACACACACAATTGTATTATGAAGCTAATGCATTTATTACATTTTCTGAAAGCTAAAGGGTTAAATTACGTTCAGATAATCCTATTTTGGACCACAGTAAATTATGCAGATAAAAAGAGGTCATGTGAAAGAGAAAATAACACAAGTTCAAGGATAATACTATACTAATACTATATAATAATAGCAATAATATTATATAACAATAAATGACTTCTCTTGGTTGAAACAGAATGTACTGGTGGTATCAGTTGGCTCTCAGCACAGTCAGTGATTCATTTATACAGGGAGTGCAGAATTATTAGGCAAGTTGTATTTTTGAGGATTAATTTTATTATTGAACAACAACCATGTTCTCAATGAACCCAAAAAACTCATTAATATGAAAGCTGAATATTTTTGGAGGTAGTTTTTAGTTTGTTTTTACTTTTAGCTATTTTAGGGGGATATCTGTGTGTGCAGGTGACTATTACTGTGCATAATTATTAGGCAACTTAACAAAAAACAAATATATACCCATTTCAATTATTTATTTTTACCAGTGAAACCAATATAACATCTCAACATTCACAAATATACATTTCTGACATTCAAAAACAAAACAAAAACAAATCAGTGACCAATATAGCCACCTTTCTTTGCAAGGACACTCAAAAGCCTGCCATCCATGGATTCTGTCAGTGTTTTGATCTGTTCACCATCCACATTGCGTGCAGCAGCAACCACAGCCTCCCAGACACTGTTCAGAGAGGTGTACTGTTTTCCCTCCTTTTAAATCTCCCATTTGATGATGGACCACAGGTTCTCAATGGGGTTTAGATCAGGTGAACAAGGAGGCCATGTCATTAGATTTTCTTCTTTTATACCCTTTCTTGCCAGCCACGCTGTGGAGTTCTTGGACGCGTGTGATGGAGCATTGTCCTGCATGAAAATCCTGTTTTTCTTGAAGGATGCAGACTTCTTCCTGTACCACTGTTCGAAGAAGGTGTCTTCCAGGAACTGGCAGTAGGACTGGGAGTTGAGCTTGACTCCATCCTCAACCCGAAAAGGCCCCACAAGCTCATCTTTGATGATACCAGCCCAAACCAGTACTCCACCTCCACCTTGCTGGCGTCTGAGTCGGACTGGAGCTCTCTGCCCTTTACCAATCCAGCCATGGGCCCATCCATCTGGCCCATCAAGACTCACTCTCATTTCATCAGTCCATAAAACCTTAGAAAAATCAGTCTTGAGATATTTCTTGTCCCAGTCTTGACGTTTCAGCTTGTGTGTCTTGTTCAGTGGTGGTCGTCTTTCAGCCTTTCTTACCTTGGCCATGTCTCTGAGTATTGCACACCTTGTGCTTTTGGGCACTCCAGTGATGTTGCAGCTCTGAAATATGGCCAAACTGGTGGCAAGTGGCATCGTGGCAGCTGCACGCTTGACTTTTCTCAGTTCATGGGCAGTTATTTTGCGCCTTGGTTTTTCCACACGCTTCTTGCGACCCTGTTGACTATTTTGAATGAAACGCTTGATTGTTCGATGATCACGCTTCAGAAGCTTTGCAATTTTAAGAGTGCTGCATCCCTCTGCAAGATATCTCACTATTTTTGACTTTTCTGAGCCTGTCAAGTTCTTCTTTTGACCCATTTTGCCAAAGGAAAGGAAGTTGCCTAATAATTATGCACACCTGATATAGGGTGTTAATGTCATTAGACCACACCCCTTCTCATTACAGAGATGCACATCACCTAATATGCTTAATTGGTAGTAGGCTTTCGAGCCTATACAGCTTGGAGTAAGACAACATGCATAAAGAGGATGATGTGGTCAAAATACTCATTTGCCCAATAATTCTGCACTCCCTGTACATGTGGTGATGTCAAATTAACATGCAGTGACTTATAAGTATTATTGCTAAATAAAAAAAATAGAAATGGAATATTTAAACTGGGGCAGTGGCGCGAAAAATGTTGGAACTTTTATAATTAAAGATTAATAATAATAATAATAATAATAATAATAATAAAAGGCAGTGACAGAAACACTATAAATACATTAAGTCATTGATTTATATATGTTTGCAACATTTAATTGGGTATGGTGCAGTTAAAAATGTTGTAACTTTTATAAATAACAGATTATAATACTAATAATAATAATAAATAATAAAATACAGTGATAGAAATACCATAAATATATATATGATTTATAAGATTGTAGAATACTTTTATGATTCGCCATCAGCTGCCAGAATAGCCTATTGCTGAATTTATCTTCTCATTACCAGAGCGAGTTTGCACGGCAGAGATGGGCTTAAGAGGCAATCGATGTATGTCTAACCACTTGGCCCGTGGACTCTCCAACATTTCATTTCTGCACACGCTGCAGAATGTCACTTTCACATGGACACTCTTAAATCTATGACCCTCTCTAGAATACTGAGTGACTGACCTTAGAGTGTTGATTGGATGTAAGTCATGGTCAAGAGAAGCGGATTCATCAAAAAACAGTAGCAGTTTAGATCACACCCAGGTAGAATAATATCTTCCATGAACACGAGCTCAACTACATTAATTTATTATTTTGGATGTAACTAGGCATGCCAACATTGGACGTGTGTGGACCTCCACTGAAGATTGCTCTGTATGGTGAATAAGCACACTGGCTACCCTGAACAATCCCTGACAGATTCTGAGGGAGCTGGCTACTTTTCCTAGACATTGGATACACACTATGGCACTATGAGGCATGTCCACCTGCCCCACTCTTTTCTGCCATAAACTGCACAGCCCAGTCAGATGTTTATGTAAAGAAGCTGTGAGAAAAATGTCACATACAGTAGGTAACCAGCGCCAGAGCAGTGTGGGAATTGGAGAGTGGATGTGCAGCTTTATGCAAAATGAAAAAACTAAACATATGTTGAACTGACACATAGTAGGTGGCATTGATCCTAAAGTGCCAAAAATTGTCCAGAATTTCTCGGCTGCCTACAGGTAAAGGAATCTTGGCCTTAATCATTTGATTGAATTTCCTGTGCACTTGCATTGAAATTATGTGCTGTCATCTAGGACCAGAGTTCTTTACCCCTGTTCTGGACCAATGACTGTGCCCATATACTTACATCCACATGTAAAAAACACACACACACCCTAAGCCTGAAATTTCTGTGTGCCTGTTTAAAAAAGAGCATTTTTACTGAAGCTCCAACAGGTGCCAGGGAAGAAGATAAGAGAGCAAGGGCTGCAAAGTGTCAGCAAAGTACAGGGAGATGGGTTCTGTGAAAGAGGAAAAAAGGAGATAGGGATGGGTGCTATGTGAGATGGGTGCTCAGAGATGTTGGGTGTTCTGCGGGGATGGATACTGAGAGGGGATGGCTGCTGACTTGAACTGGGTGCTATGTAGCGATGGATGCTAAGAGGGGTGGGTGCTGTGTGGGATGTTGTTTATATATGTGTTTAATTGTTTATGTGTAGAGCATGTCACAGGAAAGTGGACTGTGCGCCCTGGAGCTACGCTGCTGGTAGAGGAGCTTCGCACAGGCAGGAGCAATGAGTGATTTGGTCCTGAGGGGGCATAAAATGTTTTTTTTTTTGCACCAGAGCCCTCTGATCTCTAGCTCTGCCTCTGGACAGATAAATATGTGAATTGTGGATATACAGTCAACCCTCGACATTCGCGAGTTTGACACTCGCAGATTCAACATTCACGGATTGGTTTTCCTCTCACACTTACATGTGAGAAGCCTCTGCTGAGGGACGGGGAGGGACGCTGAGCCCCACACACTCGCCAGGCCCTATAGGAGGGCCTGAATGCTGCATTTCCGGGACAGGGAGGGACGCTGTGCCCCACACTCTTGCCCGAAGGATACTTAGACTCTAGAGGAGTGCCTGAATGCTGCATTTCCCCCACTGATGAGTGACTCCCCCACTGGGTGAGTTACACCCAACCCCTCACACCATTCCTGCAGGCCAGCAGATGGGTAACTAAGCAGTTACCCCAGGTTTGAGTTATTCACAGATTTTGTGCATTCGAGCGGCACCCAGGAACGGAACCCTCGCGAATGATGAGGCCTGTCTGTACTCAGTTTTATTCAAAGGAGATGAGAAGGAATTGGTTATAAATATTATACAGGTAATAATAGGCTTGACAAAGGAATACTCAAAAATGTTTGCTGGAAACTTTTGCTCCAGATCTTCTGCATCAAGTAGTGAGTTTCAGCCAAGTGATCGTCAGCAGTTCAAACTGTCTTTATGGCCCCAGTTGCTACTGATGCAGATAAGATACTTTATTCTACTAAATGATAATCATCTAAGACAGCAACTACCATGGTTTCTATTTCTCTTAAGACACTTGGGTTCCCTCTTAGTGTGCAGGATTGATTGCAACATTCAACATCAGAGGTTCTCCTCGGTAGCAGGGATATATGTAGATAAAGGCAAACTAGGGCCAAAGGATACAGATCTAGGTATTCTGGTATTAAGAATGCTCTCAAAATATGGGCAAACTATTAACTATAACAACACACTTTGATGTAAGAAAAGTTCATCTAGGTTACCAGAATGCAGTGCAATTACTGTATTCCCTGGGATTTTTAATTGGAAACAGGCTTTCAGACTTGTTTTTAGACATGCAAATGTACACACAAGTGTACTGTATGATGAACATAGGAATTATATGAATGTTAAGGATAATTTTTGTTTCTGTACATATTAATCTGACTAGTGTCTGTGTATCATTTGGTTCCCACATATTGAATCGTTATATTGTCATGGTGAAGGGACTAGTCAATCTCAATGATGCTATGAGATGTACTGTGTAGGTGTATGCAAGACGACTAGGTTGCGGCAGAGAGATCAGACTAAATACTATCCACTGGAGAGGTGCAACCAGAGACATGTTGAAATGACTCTGGAGGATGAGGCCCTGAGGTCAAAAGGTGTCCATTATATTACTGGTTAATGACAGAAAGTAAGTACAAGTAGCCAGGATGTATGACGTACCTGATTCAAAGCCAAGAGAATGGCTAGCTGCAGATGGTTTTGGAGGCGAATAGAAAGTTCAATGTTGTAAAGAACGATACACCATAAAAACCTAGTGTGACGATCTGTGAGTAGGGGCTAAACAAGCTCAGAGCCACTTGCTATAGACTACAGGTTATCTACCCACAAGGACCGTTGGGTTCTTTGAAATCTCAGCACCAGAACCCTGAAATCTGGCTTCTGCATCAGTCAAAGTCTCTCCATCAGGAATCAGTGCTTCCAGGAATCACAGTAACCTTCCTGTGGTAGTGACTAGGACAGGTTACTTAGAGGGTGGAAATAGGTTCAGTATCGCAGCCACCAAGAACAAAATAAAGAGACCATACGATTTCTATATGTCTCTGCTGAACTGATATATTTTTGAAAATGACCACAGTATTTATAGGGGATATATACAGAGGGGGTGTACACAGCACAACAATGGGAAGGGGGTGGCAGACAATTACAGGAGATGACCCCACATCCTGAGATCAATAGGATTAACTCCAATACACATACTGTCATCTCTAGCACATATAAGACATGATTAACTTAATATGGCAGTCAATGGAACAAAGCAGATTTACAAAGACAATGGAGGTGTTTCTCAATCTGATGTCTGACCTCCTTTCTTCCTGATGGGATTAGACATTAGACATGTTAATCCTATTAGACAGCTACCTAGGGGACATTACAGGTGGTACAATACACATCACACCGACATTAAACATGCCTAAATGTAAAAATTAACATCCTACTGACCCAATCCCTATGCAGGTGCATCAGAAACTATAACTTCAGCCTAAAAATACCCCATAGTCCAGAACAAAATGAATCCAGATGTACATGTCAGGCCATGGAAAGCCCCAAAAGATTCCAACCAAAAGTCCAAAGTTCAGGGCTACTGTGACCCCTGGAATGTAAGAACTATAAAACAAGGCAAACTCTGCGTGGTTATGGAGGAGATTTCAAGACTAAAAGGGACTAGAATATGGCACTTCACATCAGGTAATCATCAGATGTTCTACTGAGGACAAGAATCCTGTAGAAGAAATGGAGCAGATCTCATAATCAATAAATTGTGACTAAACAGTGCATGTATACAACCCAGAAATTATCTTAATTTGAATTCAAGGCGTGCCTTTCAACATCAAATTGAGCACCGACCACAGATGCCGAAGAGGACATGTAGCACCTACTGGACGTACCCTCAAAAAAATTGTTATGTTCATTATAGGAGATTGGAACGTTAAAGTTGGCACTCAAATAACAACTGTAATAATGGGCAAGTATGGCCTAGGATTCTGCCAAGACAGTTCACTGACTCTACATGTGGACATCACCAGATGGCTATCACTGAAATCAGGTTGACTATACACTTCACATATGAAGGTGGAGGAGCTCTATACAGTCAGTAAAACAAGACCAGGAGCTGACTGCGGCAGAGATTGAGCAACTTATCGCAAAGTTTAGAATCATTAAAAAAACAGAGAAAGACATTAGATCAACTAGATACAAATTCGGCAATATTCATTAATATGCAGTGGAGATGAAGAGTAGATTTAAGGAATTAGACCTGATAGATAGAATGGCTGAAGAATTATGGAGAGAAACTGGTAACATTATTCAGGAGGCAGCAAAAAAAAACACATCCCAGAAGATTAAGAAGGCAAAATGGTTGTCTGCTGAGGCTTTAGAAGAAGCAATGTAAAAAGGAAAATGAAAGGCAATGGTGATAGGGAAAGATATATTCAATTAAATGCAGAATTCCAGAGAATTGAAAGAAGAGATAAGTAATAATTCTTAAATAAGCAACACATAAAGACTGCGAAGATAATAGAAAGGGACAGACAAGTGTTCTCTTCAAGAAATTCAAAGACATCAAGGGAAACTTTCTTGATAAAATGGGTATGATTAAAGACAAACAGCCACATTAAATTAGAAGCCTGTAGCGTCATCGGCAAGGGGGCTTGAAATTTGGCTGCATACATAGCTATTAAATTAAAACATGCCGCAAGTTATTGGCTTGAGACGCAAACCTGTAAACCATTTGTCGAACGTTGGATGCCCGGCCATGAATATGATCAGTTAGTTAAATCCATAGTTACGGGTTTAGATGGAGCCAATGGAGGTTGGATTTCAAAGTCTTACCGTCTTCAATTATGAGTTGCGATCAGACCCACATTCCAGAAATCATGCAATATTGATAAATCAGTTAATATGATATTCTAGTCCATGCGAGTTCCATTATATGTATTAACACATTGATTGCCGGGATCGATATAACACAGTATTTACACATAATAAAAATCATTTTATATTGCCGACTTGCGAGCTTCAGAATGTTGTGCTATTTTTTTCAGTACCTGACATCACTTTCCCTTTTAATATAAGTACAGTAGTGTGTATATATTTGCATTTGGAGTGCTAACGATAGGACTTTACCCCCCTCTCTAGTACCTGTTGGCTTTTCCATTTGTGGGTCATAGTTACGGGCTTGACAGATCAAAGAATTTGCGGGCCGCAAAGTCACTCTGGGGTAGCTTTAGGAGGCCAATTTAATAGCTGTAACTCTTGCGGACTACGTTATGGGCTATGGTTTTCAACATAGAGGGAATTTAATGTGGCCGATAGGGCCCTATTCTATTAGAAGCTCTCAAATGCCTCTAATCCTCAATTTTTGCTGCGGTGTATTTTTATCTCTAAATGCTTAGATGTATTCTTTTGACTCAAGCACACAATGTACCTCCTTAAGCCTAAACTCGTAAACCCTGCAAGATCATATGATCTGCCAATATTTAGGCAAGCCTGTAATTTACTTATTAGACATAGCCAATAGTAAATGAGACTGTCATCATGATGTCAGTAAAACATGGAAATTACACCTAATCTGAAATCGGAGGCTCAGAATTCATTAGTGCCAATAAGTGAAATTTGCCAATCGGGCTCGCAATCAAGAAATAGAGCATTCTATAAAATGCATTAGATCATCTGTTTCAGTTCATGTAGGTTTCATGATATGTATTAACCCCTTGAGTCCTGGGATAAATATTACTCACAAATAACAGTTAAAAATAATATTTTTTAATTGCATATTTCTGGGTTTGAGATTGTTGTGCAATTAATTCTAATGTCTTTCCATGCCTTTCCGTGCTTTTAAAGTACAATATTGTCTGGTTAATTTGCTGTTACAGCTATAAGTGTTTGAAAAAGCCCTTGTGAGTCCTCTTTAGTACTCGTAATATTTTTGAGAGAAACTTGATAGGTTTTCAGTTGGAGGTTAGACTTTATTTGCGAGCTAGAGCTACGAGTCTAATAAAATATTGATTTTGTATAACTTTAATTTAGAGCTAGTAATATTTGTGCTGTGCTAAAACCAATGGAGTTCTAAGGCCAGAATTTGCATCTTTGGCTGTCCTGTAGTGATTGCGGGCGGGTAACTCGTAATCAGATTTCCAGTAGCTAATAGAATATGTGACAATATAAAGAGAGATTTTTGGTGTGCATAAATTTATGAATTGGACAATAGAATAGGGCCCAAATATAGCAGGGGTCTCACAGAAACAAAAAAAAATTAAGAACTGGCAAAAATATACATAAAAACTATAAAAGAAGGACCTAATCTCACTGATACTTATGACTTTTTGTTCACTCATCTAGGGCCAGAGACCAGGGAAGGCAAAGTTCAACAAAGTTGCAGAAGGTGATGGTATCCCAGCTTTATTGTTGAAAACCTTGTGAGATGATGCTGTCAAAATGCTTCACACAATATTCCAACACATTTGGAAAAGAGAACAGTGGCCCTTAGATTGGAAAAGGTCAGCTTATATTCCAATTTCCCAAAAAGGAATTGCTAAAGAGTGCTCAAATTATCCAGCAGTTGCAATGATTGCACATATCTGCAACAAAATGCTCAAGATCCTTTAACCTAGGCTTTAGCAATGTATGGAACATGAAATAGCAGATGTATAAGCTGGATTCAGATGAGGCATCA